>JAQFVV010006880.1:0-279077 GCA_028023455.1 Epiperipatus broadwayi
GGTTGAATTATACACAAGTACCTTTAAATTGAATAAATTTAAAAGACGCATTTTAAACCAAGCCGTATAAACATTACACAGATATAAAATATAAATTAATATAGATTTTGAAAACAAGTAAAATAAAATCAATAGCTTGTGGTGAATTGGGCGTTACCTCAGAATCAATCAGTTAATAGTCAGATTATTTGCAGGCTTCCTCGACACAGACAGTCTCTGGCTAGATGTTTAAGCACTGGAAAGGCATGGGTGAGTTGGTGGAACAGTCCTCTGAGAAGCAAATGACCGATCTTTTCACCCTGTCATTTGTTTAGGCACGATGTATATATAGATTAATCACTTCTCTCCAGTAAACTCAATAATAATAATCCTTATCAAATTTTCACTATTTATATGTTCTGATCTTTATCTATAGGATTGAATCTACACTGACCTCCACCAATTGTAATTTCTTTAAGCAGTTCTGTGAGGTTGGTTCCTGCTTTGGAGGGAAAATCTATAACTCCACATGAACATGCCCCAAGGGTTGATTTGCTAATTAAAAAACAACAACAACAAGCATATTAAATTTATCAGTCATTGTATTAACAAGCCTATTTAATTAAGGTTTAGATTAACAAAAATACAACTTTTATTCAGAAAATTTTTAGGAATTTGGTACATTGACTTTCAAACTTATATTTGACATAAACCTAAGTAGAAATTTACAAAACATTTCATACAAATCTTACATTGTTTAAATAATTGATTCTCAAATGTACATTGATTAAAAGATGAATATAAAATGTTACCAACTGGTTTATTGAAGAAAATGAACTTTAATAAAGAATTTGAAATATTTGTAACATTTTATAGATATCTAGGATTCAATTCAATTTAATAAATAAACACAATATACATTTTTACAAATATTATAAATAAATAAACTATTATAAAAGGTTAGTTAATCATAAAATACAAATTAATCAAAAGATTATAATAATTATAAATATACTACCACCTAATATGAGATGGATGTCAGTTAATAAAGATTAGGTTCAAACCCAGACTAGTGCTGATGAACTTGGCACTAGTTGAAGCAGAAATATGTACTATATTTCCAGCTTCAATATATAGATATATTGTTATTTTTTGTACACTAATTTTTCTTTACAATTTTTTTTTTTTACTTAGATATTTGTTGTTAATGAACAAGTATATGGAAAAGGTATATTTTATAAAAATATTCAACTTTATTACTGCAACATTTTTTCGATATATCATATTCATAGCTTATAGTAATATGACTCTAGATTTTTTGGTATTAGTGTATATTTCATGATTAATTATCTATTCAACATATTAAAATTTATTTAAATAGCTCATTTCTTGGACAGAGAGATGCTTGTATCTTTTCTATTGATTGAAAAATGGTCCCTTGCTATTGCCCAACCCTCTTTTATTTTACACTTTCTGTCCTCTCTCTCCATGCATATAATATTTGCTTTTGATAATTCAAATCTATGACTATTTTTTTTTTCATGGTGGGTGAATATTGATGAATATTTTTATTTTAAGAACTCTATTGTATAAATATCCATGTTGGATCAATCTGTTTGACAAGTTGGCCTACAACTCCCCATAATATACAAAGGTGCATGCATATTGGTTGCATTTAATTTGTAGACCACGGTGTGTAGATTCATTTGACAGTTTGCTCTTTGGAATTGTTAATTAATTGGTTCAGAAATAGAAAGGTTCAAAAGCTTACATTGAATTTATCTTTGTAATTTTTTTTAAATTTATGTGTGGCTTTTGGGATGTAAGGGAGATTAATCTATTTATTATGTTCCTCTTGTTGAATGGGATGGTTTTTTTTTTAATTTTGTTATAAAATCTTTTCATAGTGTTAATAATTTTGTTATATTTATATCCTATATTTTGAAGGTCTTTTATATAATCCTTGATATTGTTCTTTTTACCATATTCATATGTACACAAATTGTGATTTCTATACAGAAACCCTTTAAGTCCCATATATTTATATGAAATTGGGATTATTGATCTGGGTTGGATCATTCCCAAATGATAGTAAAATTTGGGCATTGGATAGTTTTACAAATGTACTAAATTAAATATCTGATTTCGATTTACTTTACTATAGTACTTAATTTATTTTCTATTAGATATTGTTTTATATTAGTTTGTAACATTAGAGTTAATTTAATAATTTCAATCATGGGTTTGGAAATCCAAGTATATGATTCCACGCTCTCAGTTGGATGTGAAAAGATTGTCTGTGAAAGGCATATATAATGAGAGAGAGAAAGAGTGGTCTAAATTTCTGGTCTGGTGGGTGCTTGTGATATGATGAAGTTGTATTGAGGTGTAAATTAATAATAATTTTAAAAAAACTATATATATATATATATATATGTCATTATAAAGCACATATTGAAAAAGTGCGTTTTGCAATTATTTATTTAATGTTTATTTGTATAAATAAAGAAATAAACTGCATTTTGCAATATTTTCTCATAAAATGCATACTTCTCTTTTTATGTGTTTGTTTTTTGTCATGCACGCAGTATATGTATGCATATGTTTTATTATTAGCTTATAAAAAAAATTGAAAAATTAAAATAAAGTATGTTTAATGTAATATAAATGAACATGTATGAGACAACAATAAATGATCATTTTTATGTCTATTAATTATAAATAATTGTTTTAAAAAGCATAATATTAAAATTTGCATAATTATATCTGTTTATTGTTAAAAGCACTATTTAAAATGTAGATTTAAAATGGTGTAGTTTTACTTTATTAAAATTATTAACATATTTTATTCATGATAGGTGAATAAAATGAAACTTATAGTCTGTGATGCCCATTTTAGCATAAAAAAATTCTTACAATTATTAACTGTAGTTTTATAGTTTTTTCTTTTTTAAAAATACATCTGTTTAATTTTATTAACTACTAATTTTTATCTTTGTCTTTTCTATGTTAATTAATTAATCCTAATTAAATATAATTTGTCATTACTAATGTTAACATTTCTTTTACAAAATTACATTTATATCTGTTTTATCACATGATCACCATTTCCTATGCTTCCACAAATTGTTATTAGCAGCAGCAAACTCTTCAGACAGTAGTGCCACCCAGTGCAAGTCTTAGTAACCAATGGATACCGGTAGGTTTGTGCATAAAGTTCTCATCTAGTGCCCACTCATCAATATTCTCAGACTGTTTTGTAGCTTGTGGCATTCATCAGTGATGAGCTTTGGATCTGAGAGCAACTGCACCTAGATCTAAGTGCAGCACTCTCAGATCCAAAGCTCCTCACTGATGTAAGCCACAAGATAGAAACTAGTTTGAAGATATTGATGAGTAGGCACTGGATAGGGACTTTATGTACAAACCTTCTGGCATCCATTGATTACTCTCACTTGCACTGAGTGGCACTACTGTGTTTTATTTTAAATAATTTTTTTTTATAAAATTAGTTTTATATATTTATATATTTTATTTTAAATATTTTGTTAGTTTTTTTATCTAGAAATTTTCTCAAGTAATTAATTATTAACTTTTTAAAAAATTATATTTTTTGATATTTTATACTATGTAGGTCACTTGCATAACGTTATATGAGAAATATGTTTAAAAATTATTAATGTATTTATCATTATTTAATTATAATATAAATGGGATTACAGTAAATGTTATAAAAAATAGATATTATTTTAAACTTCAAAATAATATTTTAATTTTATACTTTTGTTAAATAAATTTTAAGGCTGATCTTGATAATACTGAACATTATTCATAATTTGAAGCATTGGATTTTTTTTTTTTCATATTATTGAATAATATTTTATATTATTTAATTTAATATCGTAGTTGTTTTTTTAAAATTGTGATAAGTGGTTTTAGTAATCAGTTTAAATTTTGTATTCATTTTTTTTTAAAATAACAAAGTTTTTTAAGTAAAATTATATGCATATTATTGATTTTATTTGTTTATGAGTACATTTAAATCTCAATTATACATTTTCTGACTTGTAACTATCATTTTTTATATAAGTATAAAGTCTAAGCATTTTATATTTGTTTGTTTTTTTTCATTAAAATGAATTTAACTTTTTTTTTCTTCTAAATATGATAGTGGTTTTTTTTAACTCCTGAAATTTTAAATATTGTTTTTTTTTTGTCAAATTATATAAGCATATTTTTTTGTTATGCATTTAATTATTACCACTATAATACCTGTTTTAATCAAATGTATATTTGATTGAAATTACAGGCATATTAAAAATACATATATAAATATCAATTCAGTTACACAACTGCTTATCTAAAGCTTTTAGAATTAAAAACTATTGTATAAGCGGATGCATAAATTATTAAGACTTGGTATGAATAAGCCAGAAATAAAAAAAATAAATGGCTAGATATAGAAAATTGTGATATAAGATGGAAATAAGAATTTTGTCATTTAGAACTAAATGTAAATTTAGTAATCATGGGAGATTGAAATTCTATGACGTCAAAGTAAGAATGATGAAATTATAGAAGAGTATTATGGGCTGGATAAAGAATGGGAAACATAAAATATTGATAATTTTTTGTAGAGAAAATAATATTATAATAATGAAATATGATTTAAAGTCTTTAGGTGAAATTTAAACTTGAAAGGTTCCAGATAAAATAACTTTTATACGTTTTCATGAAAAATAGATTCAATCCTAATTGTTATACATAACCTATGTTTTATAATAAAAAAATGGCATAATTAACAGAATAAATCAATCCCTCATTAGGTTATGAATAAATAACAATGTTAACAAAGAGAAAATGTAGAATGGATCCACATGATCTTTAGTTACTCAATTTTTTTAATTTGTTAATCTTTTATTTCATCAATGTTGTAACAATAAAACTCACCTCAGTAATTACTGTGATATTAGAAAATTCCTATGATGTATTGTCATCTGTATGGACAAGAGTTTTTAGTATGGAAGAAGAATCATTATTTGTTCTTGAAACTGGAGCAAATAATTTAAAATTGAACTTTAATAGTAATTAAAAAAATAAATAAGAAATTCAATTTGTATTCAGATGGAAATCAAACATCTACATATGTGCTGTCTAACAGTGTAGAACTGGTAATATGATTACCGTTCAATTAAGAATTTCTAATAAAAACTGAATATAATATTTTAGACTGAACATAATTATCAGATATGAAAATAAAGTCACAAACTTATCTGAATTAGAAAATAATTAATCTAAAAGTGAATCATAAAAATTTTGAAAAAAAAAAAAAAAAACAATAACAAAAAAAAAATATTTAAAAATTTGACCCCCCCCCCCCAATATATAAGCAATCTGATTTATTATATAAAAAAGTAAAACTCATTTCTAAAGAATATAGGGTATATGAGCACAGACTTTCAAATGACCCATCACTCTCCACTCTATCTAATATCACTGATACACTCAAGCACATATATGCTGAAAAGATAAATAATCACCAATATACATATTTCATGCTAAACCAGCAATCATCAGTTGGTCCAGATTATCATCTCCCACACATATATACTATAAGTGCTCAGATATATATTAATATAGACAATCTTACTACTTTAATGGACAGGCTTCAATCTACTACACCCTCCAACTCTTCAACCATCCATCCAATTGAAAATCTGATGATGGAATGCTCAAAGGCCACCCTGAGGCCGAGATTCTTGTCACACCCATGTTGACCTAAAGTCAATCTGAACCCCACATGTACAGGACATAATCCATTTAATACATGTGCAAGGATGGGCAGACATCTCTACAATGTAATAACTGAAACACAGGCTTATTATATACCTAGTGTCTATATATGTAATATAGGGTATATGAGCACAGACTTTCAGATGACCCATCACTCTCCACTCTATCTAATATCACTGATACACTCAAGCACATATATGCTGAAAAGATAAATAATCACCCTATATTCCATATATAGACACTAGGTATATAATAAGCCTGTATTTCAGTTATTATATTGTAGAGATGTCTGCCCATCCTTGCACATGTATTAAATGGATTATGTCCTGTACATGTGGGGTTCAGATTGACTTTAGGTCAACATGGGTGTGACAAGAATCTTGGCCTCAGGGTGGCCTTTGAGCATTCCATCATCAGATTTTCAATTGGATGGACGGTTGAAGAGTTGGAGGGTGTAGTAGATTGGAGCCTGTCCATTAAAGTAGTAAGATTGTCTATCTTAATATATATCTGAGCACTTATAGTATATATGTGTGGGAGATGATAATCTGGACCAACTGATGATTGCTGGTTTAGCATGAAATATGTATATTGGTGATTATTTATCTTTTCAGCATATATGTGCTTGAGTATATCAGTGATATTAGATAGAGTGGAGAGTGATGGGTCATCTGAAAGTCTGTGCTCATATACCCTATATTACATATATAGACACTAGATATATAATAAGCCTGTGTTTCAGTTATTACATTCTAAAGAATAAAAAATAAAATAGAAAAACTGAGTATAATTGATTAAGTAAAGGGTATTATTATATAAATAAAACTTTATTATTTTTGACATTCAGCTCCTTAAAAAAAGCGCCCACGATGACTCCCAATTGATTACTGCAAAAAATATTTAACTTCATTCTAATTATCTATGGTTGTCTGGTCTGAAAATTACTTAAATAACAATGTTATTATAATACACTTACATATTTATTTCTTATAAAATGATCATTTTTTACATTAATTTTAAATATGTATTTAACTATTATAAGTATGTTCTCCTGCCTCTGTAAAAACAGATCTCCAACAGCAAGTTGTATATAATATCCCCATTTCCAAATTAGTTTTTAGCTTTTTACGTTTGCTTGTAGGGATATATGCATTTTAAATAAAAATAAACTTCTTTTATGACTAAATAATAGTTTAAAAATTCAATTCAAAAAACTTAATTTTAAAATATTTTTAAACCAAAAAGTTACTTGGAGTTGTTAAGCGTTGGTAGCCTAGAGGTTAGCATAACCGCTTTCCAAGCAGTCACCCCCGGGTTCGCTTCCCGGTGGATGCTCTAACATAAAAAAAAAAGTTACTTGGAACTTGATCTGTCATCTTATTTAAATTTGTTTTATCAACTAATTTTATGGATAAAAAAAGAGAAATAACAATGTTATACTAATGTCTTTGAAAACAGTAAATTTTATCTTAACAAGGTATAATAAATATAAGATGGTAGAGATTTTTATTCTAGAAATAAATGTTGTACAGAGCAAATTAACTTTCTTTTTAAATAAGAATTTGTGAATCATCTGTGTGTGAATTTTTTATTTTATAAAACTTGTGAAATTTTAAAAATTAATATTCTTACTGCTATTTGTACCCTTTTTAAGAACCCTAGTCTGAAATATCCACAAATTCTGATTCATGAGTTATAAAAAGTTTGGGAGAAATTTGTGTTTGCTGGTTTTTTCAAAGTTTTTTTTGTGGCTTGCTGAATAACATTTTTTTAAATATTCTTTCTTAGCTATGTTTCCAAAAACTTAAGAATTATAAAATTGCATAGTATATATTCTGTATGTTTATTAATTTAGTTTTCATTTGTTGTTTCTTATTAATGTTTTTTGCTTAAATGCTATGATTTCACATATGTAAGTAGACTACTTTAATGATAAAAAAATTTCTATGACATAAATTTAATGATGGAATCCATAATTTACCTCATTAAAATTTTTTAGTGATTATCAGGTTCTGTAGTTAATGCCAAATATGTAATGCAATTTCAAAATTAATTTTACATTGCAATATTTTATTTATATGGATTTGTATTGTAGCCATTTGTTTTCACAAATGAATTGTGGTTGCAGAGATATGAAATTATGTTATTTGTAGAACATATTACAAGATGCATATTTAACCTGAAACAGCTACAATGTGGCTTTGAAGCATAAATGCTACAAGTGATATCACATACTGATCCTAAGAAAAATATTTGTTTGATGTAATTACCATTCCAAATTTGATTTTTTTTATTATAAGCATTATTTACAATGAATTTTGAAATATTTGTATAAAAAATAGTTAAAAAAATATAGCCATCAAAATGGAGAAATAAAATTACTTTTGTCTTGAATAGCTTGGAATCAATTGATTTTTTTTTTTACTATTAGCCAGTAATATGGAATAAATTTGCTTTTTATTACTGTAAGCATTAGTTATAATAATAATCAAAAAAGCAAGTCATATATAACGTGACATTACTTTTATAAGCTTGTGTTTACAAAAATGTAATACAGAGAGCGTACCAATAGCTCAAACAAGCTCTTAATTGATAAGTGCCATATGAGAAAATATTTAAAATCTATATACAGAACCTTCCCATAATAATAATAAGTTATAATAAGTATTATATGTAACTGAATAGGAAATAACTGCAGTTTCCAATGAATTATATCATGTTTTGTAATCCTATCACAATCATCCATCAGCCCAGAAGTCAGACCAACCTCTTACTTCATAGATACATTAGAAATATACATTATGATAATTGTCTTTAAAATCATGAATAAATAAGCATTTGGGTTGGATAGAATAAGTGGATTCATTTTATTCTTTCATAAATACTATATCTTGTGTTGGGAGTGAAAGTATTCATTTATTATTAACACTCGTAAAAGTGCATAGCTTGAAAAGGCTGATCTTTAATGTATTACAATTTATAAAAAAACCTAGCATTATAAAATAAATGCTTATTTACATAAATAAATAGTGATATTTTGAAAAAGTCAAAGAAAATTTACTTCCATTTAGACTGCAAGTGATATGAAATATTGCTAAATTCAAAAAGGAGGGCATAAAACTTATACTATGTGAGATAAATTCAAACTAATTTGATTTTTGCAAAATAGAGACATACTTAGGAAGGTACTGGGATGGACATATGTTCAATTAAAAAATTATATGAAATTGAAGCATTTGAAATTTATATTAGTATAACATGCCATTGTAGCTGCTGTGGGTTAAGCTTTATTGATTGACCTGTTTTAGCAGTTTTTTGATTCATGATATAAAGATTATTTTAACATTAGGAATTGTTGATATTTTTATAAGCAGTTTAAATTTTCAAACATGAAAGTAAGAATTTCAATATGATCTTCTTCAATTATTATTTTACTTAATTTAACACATATATATTTAGCTAAAAAAAATTAAAGGTACCTGTAAATAGCTTTTAACTAATGTCACTAAATATTTGGTTTCTAACTTAATGCCGGCATATCCAAACAAGTGTGCTGGTGTTTAATGCTTTAAAGTATTTAGAATTTCTTAGTTATTAGTTTGATAGTAGAACTGGAATAAAAGTAGTTCTTAGATGGTTATGATGAAGACCATCAGCCAGAAACTAACATGTAGATCTGTTTAACAAAACTATGTAATACTCATTGATTACACATGTTTATAAAAATGGATTTGAGGTAGAATGAAGCAATAGATTTATTGTATTTGAAGGTAAGAATCATATCCACTTCATACAGCTAAAATAGAAAATGAAATACTGTGACTTAATGACATTCATAACATTATACTTTCCTGTAATACATGTTACTATCAAATTGTTTTGAATGGTCATTTTCAACATGTACTATTAGAAAGCTGTAAAAGAAAAATATATTATTTTATAACAATATATGTTTATCTGTTTAAATGCATGAAGAATAATTAGATATTAACATATTACAATCAATGCAGTTTTTTGCCACCCTCTTAATACAATTTATTCTAATACCCTGATTTTAAAACACCAATCTAAACTTTAAAGTGTGCTTTGCATTATTAACTTCTTATACATTGTATAATGAAAAGTCAGTTAAGTAAATAATTAATATGTGATAATGTCTTGTAGAAAGTCTTATAATTTATTAAGATGTCAATAATTTAAATTAATTTTCATCTTGTGTGTGTTCATGGCTGCGAAAAACTAAAATTCCATATTTTTCAGAGTTATGCTTTATTTTCTGTTGGTTGCGATTCGTCTGAAAGAAAAAAAAAAGTTCTAAGATCTCTTTTGTAATTTCTTATAATTATTTTGCTATTAACTGAAAAATATTGGTTATTATTAATTTTTTTAAAACAATTTTTTTTTCTTGTTAACAATTTTGTAACCAAAAATATTGTAGTTAGCCCCCTTTTTTAAATGTTAAAAAAAAAAAAGTTAAAATGTTCAAATTGTTCTTTGTGCGTGCATTGTTCTTTTTATTTTTTTTAAAAAAGGATTTATCTAATTCCCATTGAAGACAAAATAAACTATGAAAGAAAGTTTAAATCTAAGCCCCTCTCTGAAAAATATATTAGTAATATCTCTAAAAATTATATTAGTAAATAGTTTTTGTAAGACGTACAATGGCTTTTATGAATAGCATATGTAATTGATTTTTTATTTTACCCTTTTTTAAAAATGAACTATTCCTTATTGTACATATTGATCTAATTATTCCTTATTGTACATATTGATCTAATTAAGTTTTATCTAAATGTGATCATTAAAATATTTTATTAGAGTACTTGCATAATTATTAAAAGTATTTTTAACTTTAATTTTATACCATGCCATGAAACTGAAAAAAAAAAACAACAACGTATTTTTATATGTATTAAATTAATATAATGTTGCATGATCTTGGACAGGTATATTTTATTGTCATGCACTTATTATGTTTTCATGCTATAATATTTATAATTCTCAGAAGAAGAAAAGTTGTTAGAGAATAGAAAGTCTACAAAGAGATAAAAATAGATTTCAGACCGCATTTATATAGTAGATATTTTGTGGCATAGTAGTTAGCAGCTGATATTCAAATTCAGTACAGATAAACTTTGAAAATTTGCTTATGGTCAGAAACAGGTTTCAGTCTTCCATTTCAGATAGTTGAATTATAGTCAAATTTAACTAGCCAATGATTATTGTTCTGTAAATTAGTGATCTAGATGCTGTTATCTGGAAAGTAAAGGTTTGAAGATAGTATGAGATATACAGTAAATATTAAGACATCTTTCACTCTAGATTAAATTTTTATTTCAGATAGCTGGATAATAGCCAAATTTAGCTAGCCAATGATAATTATTTATTTAATAAATATCTACCTTACCTTCACTCCTGGTAGATTTTTAGTTCAGAAATCCTTGTTGTACATTTAATTAGTAATTAGCTACTATTAGCTGAAAGATAAAAGTTTCAGGATAATGTATGATATTCAAGTGAGTCTCAAAGCACCTTTCATTCATTGTTTACTTTTATTTTAGGTAAACTGGAGTAGATGTCACTATATAAATGAATACTCCCACTTTTTCAAACACAAGATAAAGTCTTTGGGAAAAGATAGAATGAATCCAGCTATCTTTTCGACCCAAACGTATATGTATGAGCAAATCTTAAGTGTTTGAAAATGAGAGTGTGAAGTTGTTAATTGATCACTTTAAATTACTTTTTTACAACGTGAATGAATGAAATTTCTAGAATTTATGATATACGTCATTCTTATTAAATTAAACATATGTAAACAAGACAAGTAATTTAAAGTGATCAATTAACAACTTTACGCTCTCATTTTCAAACACTTAAGATTTGCCCATACATATACGTTTGGGTCGAAAAGATAGATCGGATAGATGGATTCATTCTATCTTTTCCCAAAAACTTTATCTTGTGTTTGAAAAAATGGTAGTATTCATTTATATAGTGACATCTACAAAGCACATGTGCATTAGCTTATTGGCTTATTGGTATTACAGTTTATAAAAACATCGCGCTATATAAAATAAATGTCTTGTAACTGGAATAGCTAAATCTAGCTACCAGAGATTATCATTACTACTATTACTTGAAAGATTTCAGGATACTATGAGATATTCATGAAGTTGAACCTTAGCCAAATGTAGTTAAATAATGATTATTGTTCAAGTTAATTAGCGTCAAGCGTTGGTGGCGTAGCGGTTAGCATAGCTGCCTTCCAAGCAGCTGGCCCGGGTTTGCTTACCACTCAACCCTTTCACATATAAAAAAAGTTAATTAGTGTCCAGCTACTAATAACTGGAAGATAAACATTTCAAGGTAACTTGATGTACTCAGGTGGTTGCCAATACATCCTTCACTTTTGGTGGTTCTTTATTTTCAGTATCTGGTGGATATCCAAATATAGATAGCCATCAATTATTGTTCATTTAATTGGTATCTAATTACTACTAGCTAGAGGATAAAGATTACAAAATGAATTATTTTTATGAAGATCAGAGCAACATTCTCTCCACGCGGAGAATTTATAGAAATCCTTATTGTCATTGTCGTTATTTTTATTTTAAATTAATGCAAATTTAAAAGATTTACAATTTAGCATTTTATTATTTTTTAACTTGTTTATTTAAATACTTTTAAAATTACTTAGTGAAATGTGACCCTTTTAAATTGTTTACTTATTTGTTTGTAAAAAGAAAAAATATATAAGAGAAGCAATATAATGATAATTTTTTTTTATTTACTATGCAGTTTTGATCAAATATTTTATTTATTTTAAGCAATTTTAACAATATTCTCTATGTTTACTTAGATAAAATATGCTTCATTTCTAAGCCAATACAGGGAAGGAATATCAGTTTTTCAAGTATTTAAACATGATTTGAAATTCTGCAAATTTTTTTTTACTTTAATGCACTGCTTCTAAATTTTTTTTTTTTTTTTTGTGAATTTTTAAGAGCCATTTCAATTATTAAAGCGTTTTTTTAACAGAAATAAAATTGTAAATATTTTACAAGTATCTTTGCCTGAAGATGTGTATTGATGACATTTTAGTTGTATTTATATGTTGGACTATTTCCATCATCGAATATTAAATATTGACTGTTATTAGAAACATTTAACTTTATTTAAATTTTCACTTACATTCAACTATTAGTAATAGCAGGCAGGTTAGTAAAGACCCAACATTTCGAGCTGTAGTATTTCTTCTCTCTTCTTATGTGGTGCTGGTCTGACCAGTGACAGTACTAGCATGGGGATCAAACCTGGATCTTTAGATTCTTGAATATTGAATTTTAAGTGAGTTCAGACCCATATGACTATATAAGCTATTGAGCTTAGATTGAAAATGTTTTTTGTGCTTTCAATTTCATTCTCATAGTTTTGTAGTTAAGTAGAGATAAAAGGTGGTTGCTAGAGGGTTGCATTAGATCCTAAGATCTAGATGCAGTGCTCTCAGATCCAAAGCTTCTCACTGGCGAAGGCCACAAGCCAGAAACTAGTCTGGGGATATTGGATGAGTAGGCATTAGATAGGGATTTTATGCACAAGCCTTCTGGCATCCATTGATTACTCTGTTTAGCACAGGTGGCAATACTGTATGGAGAGTTTTGCTCTGTTTATCAACAATTAATGTGCTAGTATAGGAAATGTGATCATGTGATGCTTAAATTAATTATATTTGTGAAATTAGGAATAAAAAAATAAAAGAGAATTTTATATCTTCCTGCAGTGGAAGGGAGGAGATAAAGAAAAGAAAACAAACAGCTATTGCTATCTTCTTTCGATATAAAATAATATAATATTGTAGGTAAGTTTGCTTCCCTCACTTGTTTTAGAAAAGAACAATGAAATATTTTTATTCTGGCATCAGAGATTCTAGAATGGCTACATTATGGTTCGGGTGACAGGGAAAAACATATGCCAATGATCTACATTATGGTTTGACAGATGACCATAGACAGGAGATAGAAAGATAAAAAGACAGATATAAAAAAATCACATTACAAATTCATTCAGTATGTGAACATTCATTCGGATATCAATTTTAGTCCTGTATTGATTTCCTGATTACAAACTGCAAGCTATACATTAAAGCAGTGTTGAAGTGAGTGTTGCAGAGAAGAGATTTTGCCTTACCACTAATTAAAATTGCAATAGCCATATTGGAAGCTATAATAATGCTTTCCTATAGTAGTGGATCATTTGCCATGGAAAACTAAGCAAAAAAAGTAGCACATCAATCAGAAGACTTTAAGTATGCAATCCAATCCAGTAAATAACATCAAAGTCCTTGTAACTAGATCGCTAAAGCCTCTAAAATGCCAGTAAAGGAAAGAAAATGAACCATGCCACTAGATTGCTAAAGGATATTGATATTCTATATGGAATACATCACCATACTGATATAAGTACAATACACATCCAGTGTGTGAAAAGAAATCTACTCATCAAATGAATTTAAGAAATCTACATATCATCAAGTTCTGAAAATGACTATAATTACATAGAAAAGAAAATTATTTGAATATCTGTTATTTAGAGCCTTTAGATATTTTGACCAGTGAGATTTATTCACTTATATTAATTGCAGTGATATGTTATAGTTTATATCAGTATTTGAAAAACACTAGTATAGATTTAAAAACTGAAAGTATATTCACGTTGCAATATGTTTCATTTTATATCTGGATTTGGGAAATGCTAGTATAGACTTTAAAAAAACTGAATATATATATTTTTTGGTGGAAAGTATATTAATTATTGTGATGTGCTGGATTTTATATCTATATTTGAAAACACAAGTGTATAGATATAACCAACTTACATGTTGTGATGATCGCACATACTGCGGTCACACATATAGATATTTAACATTTAAAGAATTTTAAATATTGTGATTGGGTTATAAAAAAAGTGAGTTTAAAAAAAAAATTACAAAACAAAGAAATGTTTAAGTAAAAAAGAGAGGGAATTAGAATCAAAACGATTCTTATCTTTTACCCTTCAAAGTTCAGATTTTAGAAAGAATAGAAATATTAAGGTTAGAAATATCGATATTATGTGTTAAGTGTAAGATTTAAAAAATGAGAAAGGAAATATAAATAAAATAGAAACTTAATGATATAAAAAAAAACGATAGTTGGGGAGTTTAAATAAAATATAAGTAAAATTTAGAATGCAATGAAAAGATAAAGATCTGGTCTTAAAATTACACATTTTGACGAAAATGAAATGCATATGTGAATGTATAAATAAAGAGAGTACGGTTTATTTCATGTCAAAATGAAATAATTTTATTAAAGAAAATGATTGATAAATAAATGTAAAATATTATATTATAAAATTGTATCAAATTGAAAAGTAATTTTGTATAAGTTGTTGAAAGCATTTTTAAAGTAAAAAGGTGTGAAATGAAAGAACCCAGCATGAGATCAAGATAAGGAAAGAATTTGAAAAATAAAGGACATTAATTAATTGATTGAAAAACAGTATTGGTCGAGACTTCAGTGAGGACACTGCTCTGATAAGAAGCAGAGAAATATAATAGAAAGCAGACATGAAAGTTAAATTTGGGAACATGAAAACAAACTATAACATAGGGGAAGCTTCAAGGATGTATGGCTAAGGGCCAGTCGCAATCGCCGATCGATCCAGACTTCCATGCTATAATGGTTCATGTCTCGATGTAACAACTGCCGATGTAGCACCTGCCAAAGAGTTCGTTTTTGCCTTGCCTTGATGCCCACAATAGGAGGAGTCCCAACAATCAAATCTAACCGAAGAGCGACCGTTCCCTACTAAAGAAGTGGAAAAATTCCACGGGACGGTCAGCAAGACACCAAGTTTATTCGAAGACTTTATCACCTAGGTAATTATGAATAAGACATTTTATATAATTATGTGCACATACCTTTAAGTTTAATGCAATTGCCAATCCCACATATAATGAGATAGACATTAATTAGACTCTTTGAATATTTGAAATGACTATAAAGGGATAAGTTATTTCCACAGATTGCAATCATTTATAGAATCTTCTATTGTATTTATTTATTTTTTTGTAGTATTATAGCATAATCTGTTTTTTTTTATATTGAGTGTTAATAATTTAGAGTGTTTCTTTTATTATAATTTATTGTATTAAAAATCTTTTATTTATGTAAAATCCGTTTCGTCTCTTTCTTCACCACTTCCAAAAGTAGTATAGTCTTAGGATTGGGAAATAATTATTATTCATTTGAGTACTTAATTAACATGTGAAGCTAGTGGTGCAGTATTTGATCCCATTAAATTTATAATTATCCAAGCGCTGTAACTCTGTTAAGTCTTACGGAAGAAAGTTGACCGGGAAATATAACTTGGGGCTATACCCGTATAGCATACAAGTTCGGTCAAGTATGGATATAGACTCGTTTATGTCCGTATTTTCTCTCTGCTTGTGGTAGTGGAAACTGGACGATCTTGAATTATAAGAATTTCCCATTATATCTATATAAAAGGGAAGTTTAAGCCTTTCGATCGCCGGGTTCCCGTTACAATATGTTTTGTTAATAAATTATTGTTTTGTCAATCCAGTTCTTTGTTTATAATTAAGTTAAAACATTATAACTTCAATGCACATATGCTAGTTGAGATAACATGTGAACCAGTGGAGAATACATTGTAGTGTCATGATAATAATTTGCATTGATAATGATCATTATTTCACCAGTATTCTAAGTAAACTTCCTCTTTTTGAGGAGGTTTCATGCCTGGAGTTTCTTTTTATTGAAACCTAAAACAAATAAAATAGTGGTAAGTGTACTTATGATTATAAATCCCGATTATCATCATCACATTGTTTAATATAATTATATTTGTTTAAACCAGATTTATGAGATTCTGGGATACATGTAGTAGGATATTATTCCACTTATCATTATATATATGCAGGTCAATCATTGAATGTCTTATATAAATTGTGTGTATCATTATGACGTCAAAATCACTTAAAGTCCATATGGGCATGACAATAAGCATCAGCAAGGAATTTGGGCATTCCATCATCAGATTTTCAATGGTATGAATGGCTGAAGAGTTGGAGGGTGGAGTAGATTGAAGCCTGTCCATTAAAGTTTGAAGATTTGCTATCTTAATATAAACTGAGCAGTGATTATACATATGTGGGAGATGATAATCTGGACCAACTTATCAGTGCTGGTCCAGCATGAAATATGTATATTGAAAATTATTTATGTTTTTCACATGTGTGTGGTTATATGTGTTGGTTGTATGAGATAGAATGGATAGCTGAAGGAGCTTGAAATTTCTGTATTCAAATCCCGTATAATTACATCTAAACTCTAAGTATATAAATCATACTTGTATTTAAATATTATAGATGCAGCTTGTATCCTGCGCATCTCTCTTGTGTATTTAAATGGACAAAGTGCTATACATGAGGGGTCAGAGTGACTTATAAAATCAACATGGGCAAGACAATAATATTGGTATCAGTGAGAGATTTAGGCATTCAATCATCAGCATATAGCATGATAACACTTTGTTAACAATAAATTTTGCATTATTTATTGTACTGGCCTATAGACGTATACTTTTCAAAACATACCCATATACATAAACTCTTTTTTGTGTGTATATTATGCATATTGAAATTAGCCTTATAGTATAAACAAAAAATTAAAAATAATAATTTAGTTATTAATAATAAATTGTGAGAGCACAATTACATATATACTTATTGTGTGTGTGTTCATTTAAAAATTCTGGTCAGAACAATCAAATTTCATCACATTGAGCCACACTTTGGATATTCTTTTTCTTTTATAACCCCCCCCCTCCTATAGCAATCACATCATCATTAGACTTGCCTTCTCTAGTTGGTTTGGTCTTTTAAATTTGTAACTATTTCAGAATCTATATAATATTCATTTTAGATTCTCAGGCAAACGCTATACAAATTCCAGTGTTCTAATGCAATAAAGAATGTTTCATTGTTTCTTTTTTGTTACTACTAAATTGGTAATCTTTATTTTATTATTTAAGAAAGTATTTTATGAATTCTTTTAAATTTCATAAAGCATCCAGTTTTATCTTAGAAAATATTTTATTGGATGAATATTGTACAATATTAATATTTTGAAAAAGTGATGAGACAAAAAAATGGCCGTGTTTTTAACATTAACCTGAAGAATAAATTAGATCATGTGCATCTGAATTGTAATATTTAAAAATTTGGATTTAGTGAAAGTGATTTAAGACAAAAAAAAGCTGCTGCTAGGTTGCAAAATCTATTAAATATTTATAAATTTACATTTGGGTAAGGGGATAATTTTTTTGATGTGGAAGATATCATGGCTTCCCTGTTGTAAAAAAATAACCATGTAGAGAAAAATAGGTCACAAAATTAATTGAAAATAGAAGTAATAAATTACTGCTAAAGAAAATGTATAAATTCAAAAATATTAAAAAATATGTCAAATAACAAGTATTCGCCAACATTATTAATAATAGCAAAGAAAATTTAATAGATAAAAGTGAGTTAAATTTTGTAATAATGAAAAATGTTATAAAAACTTAACTGAAATTTTAGAGATGCATCCATGGGGAAGAAAATGGAGAGGATAAATTATAAAGATAAAATTAGCAATGTAGAATTGTTGTAAAGAATAAATGACAAAAGGATTTTATTAATGAAATTATGAAGAAAAAGTGAAATTGTATTGGGCATGTTTTTTTTTTATTATTGAAGTAAAAAAAAAAAAGAAAGATGTCTTGGAAGGGACTGTGGAAGGTAAATAAAATAAGATATTGATGATTTTAAGGAAATACTAATGAATTTTTAAAGAGTACAGAAATGGATAGAACAACTGAGAGAAAATGATCTAGTTTGGCATGTGAATTGCATCTTCCTAATCCTCCTTTATGCATGAAGAAAACCTGTTTGCTGTGATATTACTAACAGTTGGTGCTTATACTAACCTGTTTGCTGTTCTATTACTAACAGTTAAATGTATTTGGCATATTTAAATAAGAAATTAAACTTTTCTAAAGACATTCAACACACATATTAGATGATGGAAATGGTCCAATATAAATATACAACAAAGGTATTATATTGATTGACAATATAATCTATATACTGAATTATTTTGTTTTGATATTTTTTTTCAAGATGAAAATATTGTTAAACAGTATATTGATGTTAGTCTATTACTTTAACTTAGAACTTTCATCTTCTTATTTTTGGGGCGTATATCAGGTTTTATATAATTACTATAATGGAGATATCATGTTATTTTTAAGTCATATTTTTATCTTATAAGTGTTAAAGGGTTAACGAGTTAGCCTAATAGAAAATGGAAATAAGGTAATAATCTCACTAAGCTTGTTACCAATTTTATTATGAAATACATTTAAAAGGCTTATTTTAAAAGTAACAGTCATGTAGAAAATAAATATAAAAAAATAGATTATTTTCATTAATTTTAACTTGTTACTTTTTTTATTATTATAAATATTAAACAGTTTTTTTTTCTACTGGTCATTAATGCATGAAATTTATAATACAATTTTAAATGTTATTGTATATTTGAAACGTAGTATGACTTCCATGATATGAAATTCTGGGCCCTTTTTTTTCTTGGATAATCGTAACAAAAACTATTGGAGATGTGTTTATGTTATCTGTAAATTTGATTATATATTTTTTAAAAAAATGTCTAAGAAAATTTATATGCCACTGAAGTGAACATAATGTGTATATAATGCTTTCGGATAAAAGAGAAGATAAAATTATGTGCGTAAAAATTATTAATTAAAAGTTACAATTTTTTTTTTTCCCGCTAGAGTAATAAGATATTTAGAATTGTAAACGAGCACTATTGAAAAATGCAATACATAATATGATGATTGTTGATTTAGCATGAAATACTTATATTGGTGATTATTTATCTTTTCGACATATATGTGTTCAAGTGTATCAGTGTTATGAGATAGGGCGGACAGTGGTGGGTCGTGTGAAAGTCTGTGCTCATATACCCTATATATTACATATATTGATACAGGTATGTAATAAGCCTATATTCCAGTTATTACATAGTAGAAATGTCTGCCCATCCCTCTATGTGTATTTAATGGATTATGTCCTGTACATGAGGAGTTAGATTGATTTTAGGTCAACATGGGTGTGATGAGAATCCCGACCTCAGGGTGGCCTTTGAGCATTCCATCATCAGATTTTCAATTGGATGGACGGTTGAAGAGTTGGGGGTGTGGAGTGGATTGAATCCTGTCCATTAAAGTATGAAGATTGACTACCTTAATATATATCTGAGCACTTATTGTATATATGCGCAGAGATGATAATCTGGATCAACTGATCATTGCTGGTTTAACATGAAATACGTATATTGGTGATTATTTATCTTTTCAACTTATATGTATTCAAGGGTCTCAGTGTTATGAGATAGAGTGGAGAGTGGTGGGTCGTGTGAAAGTCTGTCCTCATATATCCTATATATTACATTTAGAAAATTCTTTAATCTTTTTTATTTGTTTATTTTGAGAAGGAAAAGAAAAATATCCAGAAATGTATCAGCATAATGTAGAAAATATTATCACCACTGACTTTTTTTAATAATTCAAATATAAATGAATTTGAAAGAGAAATTTCAGAGCAATTGTAAAGGGAAAAAAAGTTAGATTAGCATTAAAAAGAATCTGTAAAAAAAGATAAGTATGTATATACATTTGTGCTAATAATTGCTTTGTGGATATATGTGTATTATTTACTGTGAATGGGTGTATTATACATATATTGATATAAATGAGGAAATTATATATTAATCATTCGATATAAATGGTTGCATTATATAATTATATACACATAACATATGAAAGATTTTAAATACAGGAATTCTTTATATATCTGGAACTTTAATTTTAAATATGGGGATTTGAACACAGACTTTCACGCACCTTTCAACTATCCACACTATTTCATATCACTGATATACATGACCACACACATGTAGACAAGATAAATAATCACCCATATACAAATCATGTGAATGAAATCTTGAGAGGATTTAGTACTTATATGTTAGACATGCTACACCTTTTCACATTCATATCAATCTAATGATAACTTTCTAATCTAGTGATCTGACCAAATAACATGTACACTTGGATTTTGCACAAACTTAAAATGATAAAAGTCATCCAAATGGACCATGTGTACATGATATTTCCACAAGTTTTACATTATCAGCAATCTAATATGTAAATACTGAGGATTTTAATCAGAAATGACTTAAGTGATATATAATAAACATAAATGGATGTTTTCTGCAATTATGGTGAACAGTACTACAAAGAAATATTTGATTATTGAAGATTGACACTTCAGACCACTTTATTGTGGAATATTCTATTTATTATTACATTATAAAATAATTGTCTCTGAGAATATTTAGATAATTAATTAAATGGATAGATATAATTCATGGAATAGCAAAGCTACCATATTGAACTTTTAAAAAATGTGTTTTTCTATTTTTATAGTATCATTACTTTTTATAGTTTGATAGTCAAAATAGCTAGGATAGTAATATAGTTGATAATACATGGTTTATAGCTTAAGAAAAACATTTGAAAATATTTTTAATTACTTTTTATATATTATTTTTATCTTAAAGAGGGGAAAATTAATTTCATTGTTTTGTAAATTATGAATTTTTTAAGTTCTAAATCATATTTCTCAAACAGTTTTGATTTAAAACATATTTAACATGGTTTACCAATGATAATTCGGTGATATAAATATCAATAAATAATAATGATGTTTTTACTTCATGTTTTCGATATGTAACAAAACAAGTAACTGTTGTTGTTTTTTTTAAGAAAGAAGATAAATTAAATATTAGATGTAATCAATAATTTGTTACCAAATATTTATAAAATTTATTTAGCCCTGTATAATTAATACACGAAAATTAAATAAGTAAATTTTGATATAATTATTTTTTATTTCTACTGCCGAATTATGATAAATGGAAGGGAAGGCTCTAAAAAAAAACTATTTTTTACAACAAGAAAATTGTAATGAAATTTATTATTATAAATACAATTAATTTTTGGATTGTAAATTATCATAACAAAAGGGTCATACAATTGATTTTAGGAGAATCTCTTCATTAGTTGTGCCAAGCTCTTAAAGATTACTAATCATAAATCAGAATTAACTTAAATTTTATTTTATATAAAGATTTATGTGAAACATGCTCTATTCACAATTATTAAATGTCATACGTTTTTATAGTCAATAAAAATGATATATAATTGTATGATTATGTTTTTTTTTCCATATGTCATAGCATCGGCCAGGAGGCGAACCCACAACAACCGTCTGCAACCAACTGCTTGCTTGCAAGGCAGCTGCGCTGACCCATCGGCTAACAACGCTTGACGATTATGTTTATATATTATTTGTTTTTTTAAATTATCTGAAATAAAATATTAAAATGATTTTCATAGAATTTTTATAATTTTAAGTTTTAATTGTAACATTTTAAAGCTTTTTTTTTTTTTTAGGATATGTGTGTGTGTGTGTGTGTGTGTGTGTGGGAGAGAGAGAGAGAGAGAGAGAGAGAGAGAGAGAGAGAGAGAGAGAGAGAGAGAGAGAGAGAGAGAGAGAGAGAGAGAGAGAGAGAGAGAGAGAGAGAGAGAGAGAGAGAGAGAGAGAGAGAGAGAGAGAGAGAGAGAGAGAGAGAGAGAGAGAGAGAGAGAGAGAGAGAGAGAGAGAGAGAGAGAGAGAGAGAGAGAGAGAGAGAGAGAGAGAGAGAGAGAGAGAGAGAGGGGGGGGGGGGGGAGAGAGAGAGAGAGAGAGAGAGAGAGAGAGAGAGAGAAAGGACTATTTGCGAGAAATAATAATCACTTATTTTAATCTTTTATATCAAATTTAAATATCATGAAATAGATCGAGTATTAATTTCAACATTATTGCAAAAATAAATAAACAAAGAATTGCACAAAAATTAAAAAAAGATTTATTATATATATGTACAAGCTGTTACATGTAGAATTTTTATTATTAGGATTCACATTAGTATCTTTATAAATGTATGCACATATAAATATATATTTAATATTTCTGATATTGATATATGTTTATGCAGAATCTAAGGAATATATAGGGAAAAAGCAATTATAATTTGTGAAATGCGTAACTATTTTTTTTTAATCGCGTTAATAAATATTGAAATTTAAGCCAAGATTTGTTTTATATTCATTTTATTTTTGCCTTTGTATGAACAAAATGAAATTAATTGAAATATCTAGATAAATCACAATATATTTTAATAATTATTTAAATATGCAACTGTATATTGTTTTGAAATATTTGAAAATAAAGATCTAAACTTTGTTGTTGTTCACATAGTAGCTGTATTACATATTTTACTATTACTATTGGACTCTAAAAAGCAAAATAAGAACTTTAAAATCTCTGATTCTGGTTTTAGAATATGCTGAAGATTGTGCTTTTCTTGCCTTCAAAAGACAAGCATTGGTGGCCTAGCGTTTGCATAGCTGCCTTCCAAGCAGATGGCCCGGGTTTGCTTCCCAGTCAACGCATTGGCATATGAAAAAAAAAAGACAATCTATGGAGTGTACTTAATGTTTTCAAATGGCATTATTTTGGCTATGATTATGAGGGATGACACCTCGAAAGTGCTTAGCCTGGATTAACTTATTTTGGTTGTTTGCTATTAGCAGTTTCTTCAACCAGCATTTTAAAGCACTTGTACATACTATCACTCAGTGGTAAAAGAAAAATCTTCAGTAACTTTTTGTTTGGATGGTCATCTATTTGAAAATATAAGTTAATTGAAATAACTTGACAATTTTTTTAAGTAGAAAGCAAGTTAAATGATAGAATATTTTATCACAGTGAAACAACTAAATAAGACTTATGTAAAACCATTATTTATGTAATTAATTGTATTGAAATGTGTATTCAGTTGACATAATGTAAAAGCATTAAAAGTGTTCATAAAGCAAATGTTCCATGAAATTTTAAATATATATTGGCAAGATCACAAAATAGATCTATGTGCTCTTCTTCTTTCTGGATAGGTATTGTAGAATCCACTATTGTAAAATCATATCTTTATTGGAATGAATATATGAAATGAATGAACAATACAAAACTTTTTAAAAGGTTGTTTATAGCAATCTTGAGGATGATTTTTATGGAAAAGGTAAATACAGTTTATGTTATAAATATTATTTCAAAGTCAGTTTAAAAAATATTGCAATATTGATTGTTTTTATGGAAAAATAGAAAGAAAAGTGTGTTGCAGAAGACATTAAAAGACAGCATTGCAAAACATCATATAAACAGAATAATGGATTAGCATGTTTTATATATATATATATATTTATGGACATATTTGACATCCACAGATGTATTTACATGATCATCACAAAATTTAACTTGAATGTGTGATGATCTTTTGTCATTATCTTTTTGGAGGTATTAATTTAAATGTATGATGATGATGATGATGTATCTTATTTTTTCTTTTGGAGCTTGTTGGTGATGATTGCATGGAATTGTAGGCAAGAAATTTAATTGAAAAGAATTATAATCTATTGATTGCAAAGCTATTTACTTCACCTATGTAAGATTATTGTTGCTAATGCTAATTATAAATACTTCATTTTGAAAAAAAACTCTCTCAAAATGTGTCCATTGATTTTGTGCCATGGTTAGCCAAAAAGTTCTAAATTTTTTTTTTAATTCACCATAAAACTGATGTAAATAAAGCAGGTTTTGAATATCCAATTAAAAGGCATCTTCATTATTGCTCTATAGAGAAGTGGTGAAGGAAAGTCATTCTTCATCTGTCAAATGCTGGTTGATGAGGGTTTATATATATATATATATATATATATATATAAATATAAATATATATATATATATATATATATATATATTTGTTTTGCTGTCTGATTAATAAAGAATAGATATTCATTTATGGGCCAATAATTGGAAATCTAGCTGGATTGTTTATGAATCAGTTATTTGTTTAAAAAAATCTAAGCTTCATTTGAACCTGAAAGATGTTCAAACTTCATCCAGATTTTAACACCATTTCTTGGCCATAGCAGAAGGATACATTAGCTACTACTACTCTATAGTACTCCATTAATCTTGATATATATATATATATATATATATTCAAATCACACTTCCAAATATCAGAGTATTTCAGTAACACCCTCTACAAATAAAGATTCAAACAGCCAACTCAAAAGAGAGTGTTGCTGAAATATAATGCTTGGGAGGGTGATATGAATATTTTTTATTTAATTTTCAGCTAGAAATAAGCACTGGAATATTTAGCAATAAGCATTGGAATATTTTCATATATATGTGTATAATAACTGTTGTGATAGTAATATTAGTGCAATAATATCTACTACTAAATATCCTCTACACATAAAAAATGATTCCATTTTGATTGAGTCTTTAAGATTTTATATGGAAGGCAGAGTGGTCAATGACATTTATTAAGATAAATGTCAAATTTGACCGGAATGCTCACACAACCCCATTTTAAATAAGATTATTATAAAACCACACTCCAAACAAAGAACTTAACAATCCTTATTTTTTAACTCTACCTTTAATAGTTTCCAAAACAAAATCTACTTTGATTAAAATCTATTGTAATTCTCATTCCAGAATCGTAGATGTTAAAACAGGCAAACTCTTCATACAGTAGTGCCACTCAGTGCAAGCCAGAGTAATCAATGGATGCAAGAAGGAATTTTATGCACAAACCTTCTTGCATCCATTGATTACTCTGACTTGCATTGAGAGGCACTACTGTTTGAAGAGTTTTGCCTGTTTTAACAGCTTGAGCAAGTTTAAGAAATTGTGATCATGTAATATCTTAAATAAACAAAGCAAAACAAAACGCCATATAGTAGTGCCACCTGTGCTAAACAGAGTAATCAATGGATGCCAGAAGGCTTGTGCATAAAATCCCTATCTAATGCCTACTCATCCAATATCCCCAGACTAGTTTCTGGCTTGTGGCCTTCATCAGTGAGGAGCTTTGGATCTGAGAGCACTGCATCTAGATCTTAGGATCTAATGCAACCCTCTAGCAACCACCTTTTATCTCTACTTAACTACAAAACTATGAGCATGAAATTGAAAACACGAAAAATATTTTCAATCTAAGCTCAACAGCTTATATAGTCATATGGGTCTGAACTCAGTTCAGAACCCATACATTTTGGTGTCTTTGGCTTTTTAACAACTATAGCCACCACTACCCTATTAGGCAGGATTGCTTTGTTTATAAACAATTATGTGCTAGTATTGGAGATGTGATCATGTGATGCTTGCTGATATCTTAGATATTATTTTCATCACCGATAACTGAATTTCTTAATATTTAAAAACATTAACTTGTTATAACATTGCATTAGTGTTAAACATATTAACTTTTATCACAAATTTTCTATAAATTTCATTATTCCTATTTAATAAGTATATATATATAATCATTTATTTTTAACAAGTTAGAAAAAAATCATTTAATAAATGAATTTTTTTTTTAATATTATTATTATTGAATTCCTAATTATTTTATTCATTGGCGGTTTGAAATAATCTGACACCGGCTAATCAAATTCGACATTATCTTTTTTTCCCACTGACATTTGTATAATTAAATGATCCGTCTTTCTTTCAATATTTTTTAGATAATAGATGTTTGAAAATTTATCATTTTTGAGAAAGACATTTTGAATAATTGTACAGTAGTTATTTCATTTTTTATTATGTTTGATAAACATCTGTTTTCTTTATTTTTCAAAAATGGCAAAAAATATTTATATATGCCCACATGCAAAGCTTAGATATTTAGCCCCTTTGCCTATATAATCTTAGAAATTGGAACATTCTTAATTATTTTTTCATTGTTTATAAACTTTTTATTCTAATAGAAAATTGCCCAGCTTCTAAAATTTATATCTAATTTTGTTTGTATTTTTGCATAATCTTCTTCAATAAAAAAAAAATATAAATGCAAAAAAAAAAATCCATCCTAAATGATTTTTTTTTCCTACTAAATATTTGATTAATTATTGCTTTTTCAAAAAAAAATCTTATTTTTGCTAATTGTATTTATATTCTCATATGATTTGTTTTCTCCAATTAGTATTCTGATGGGTTTTTTTTGTTGTTATTATTATTATTATGGGAATGATGTATGATGCCATTTCATTTCAAGTTCCATGTTGGCAATAATATGAAACACGATATAATTTGTTTGGCAATAATATGAAACACTATATAATTTGTTTTAGATGTGCAAACTATATATATATAAAGTACAAATGTTTTACTATATATATTTACAATATGGATATATATATATATATTGCATATATGCATACATTTTAAAATATAATAATAAAAATAGTACATATATATAAGCGTTTTAACACGCTGAAGAAGAAGCTGTCATTAGTAACAAAAATAATTAAATTAATCTAGTTGCAGAGTTCGAACACATGACCAGCCTGCTTCTCATGTTCCAAAAATATTGAGAAGTTATTATAATTTTTTTTCTCTAACTATTACATACAGCTTTTTAATCTGCCGAAGTACTTTCAGCTAATTCCTTGGCCCTCCTTAACTGCCACCATGAGTTAAAAAATTATCTGAAAGTACTTCTATGGATTGAAACATTGTATATAATAGTTAATTATCATTGTATTTATTATTTTTATTGGTATTGCAATAGTTTTTAATTAACAGACATTTTATTTGTATTATATTTTTAAATATGTACATATGCACAATTAATATTTAGGATATAAATGTTTTAAAAATCATGTATGCACATTAAGACATCAGTAAAATAAAAACATTCTTCATTAGTTTTTGTAGTAAAAATTTATGATAATAAATTGCAAAAAATCCAATTCTTAGGTATGCTTGAGAATAAATACCTCTCTGTAGCCAATTCTTTTATGATGGGATAGACTGTGGCTATCACAAAACCAAATAATTGAAATGTGAAAAAAAAAAATTAGAAAAATAATGCATACTTTTTTGTCGTATTTTTAATTTTTAACTGTGGATAAATGAATCAATGGATTTTGATTAGGAATGGCATTTTTATTATGTTATTTATTCTAAAGTAACAGAAAAACAATCATAACAGGCAGGTAATGTTTTCCACACCCTTTTATACAGTATTTTCTATACTCTGTTTTGTGTTCTCATATTTTATCTTACTTATTATAATAATTTTTTGTACTGTTTTATTATTATTGTGTTGATTTTTATTTATATTTATTTGAAATAAAATAAACTTAAGATTGTTTCTATTTTTTTTCCATATGTCATAGCATTGGCCGTGATGTGAACCCACACCCGTCTGCAGCCAACTACTTGCTTGCAAGGTGGGTGTGATGACCTCTCAGCTAACAATGCTTTATTGGAAAATAAAGTTTTATTTCTTATTAATAATAATTTGCATAAAATATTCGTAAACTCTTCTGTTATTAATATATTTATATCAAAACAAAGAAAAATATTTTGCTTTGATATATATCTTACTTTTTACAAAACCTCAAATTAGCTGATATCTCTTCCAAACTTCTATTTAGGCAAGATGGTTAATTTGGTTTCAAAATCTTAAGAATGTTTGAAACTTTCAACTTTTTAGCTTGTAGTTCATAATGAAGTAAGAATGTTTGTTGGATGGATGTTCTCAGTCTACTGCCAGTCAATGATGAAGAATACTAATTAAAAATTAAGTATAGGATCATACTTAGTACTTTTACCTGATGTCCATTGATTAATCATATATGCGTAAATGGCTTTAAGCTAGAATGAATTAAAGTATATCGTTAATAATGCGAACAGCATTTATTATCATAGACATTCTCAATTGTATTGTCAAAGACATCAAAGCTAAATTTAACAATATATTCTACAGTATGGAAAACTCTTGGCCATAGGGTCTACCTATAAATGGCATTATATGCAGTCTAATACTTTCCAATGCTGAAGAAAGTATTATACCTCCATTTATAGATAAAGATTGTTATATTATATACAAATGATATGTTGATGACATCTTAATATATGCTTTCTAAACAACCATTTCACAAATACATGAATTACTATCAAAAGAAATGGTTTTAACATAGGCTATTGAAAACAAAAACACTTCAAGAGGCCTAAAATTTTTGGATTTGTTAATCCAAAGAAACAACAATTATTTAGAGTACAAAATAATCATGAAGCCATTTCAAATTAGAGGTGCTATTCTGCCACAATGCTGCACTTTTATGGCCCATAAACTAGCCAGAATCAAAGGCTTTTTTAAAAAAAAAAACGTAAGCCTTTATAAATACAAAACTGACAGAAAAACCAAATATAGATGTCTATATCAATGATCTATACAGCATAGGCTATAACAAAAACATCCTACTAAATGTAATTAAAAAATTCTATAAAAACATAAAACAACCTGTCTACACCAAGAACAAAGTAAACCATGAATGGACATGCCATACATTCAAAAACTAACACATAAAAATTAAAAAATCTGTATTCCAACATTTAACATCAGTTTCCAAATCCCCCCCCCCTTCAATTTTAACAGATTAATAAACAATTCTAAAAGTAAACTGCCACTAGAGGATACACCACACATCATATACAAAATTAAATGCAATATGGATGCCTGCATAACTATATGCTACAGGCAAATGAGAGCAAACATAGCCACAAGAATGACTCAATACAAATATTTATATAAGCATGAAAAAATAATTTTGAATGCAAATCCGTTTTCTGGGAAAACATGAACAACAATTTGTGACTTTAATCCAAAGAATAACAATCTAGTCTGCATGGAACAAGATGACAGGAAGAGAAAACTTAGAGGTATGGTTTATTACCAGCCACAATCACATCATTAATAAGAAAAAAAATAGTATTCAACTTTTGAATAAATGGAATATTTAAAACCTAATTTAAATATCATAATTACTCTTACATTAGCATAATTAGCCAATCAATGAGATCTATAATTCTGATGTCCCACACTGAAAGCATGCTCAGCTGTATCTAAAAAATAAATAAAACCTTTTTAGTTGCAGACATAAAAACATTTTGCTAATTTATTACAAACAACAATGAAAAGGAAAATAAAGAACATTATATTTAAATATGGACAGCTGACAATTATTTATGATGACAATGAAACTATATAAAATTATATCAAAATTACAAGAAAGGCTAATATTTTTGGAGAATTATCTATAAAATGTTTCCTAAGTGCTGCTGCATCCCTTTAACAACTTTTTACAATCATATGAGTTAGCATCTGTGTATTTAAAAACACATTAAAACATATAATTTGAGAATGTAAAAAAGCATTGAAAAATAATGCATGAAAAAACTGAAAATTTTACAGTGTTATCAAATACCAACTAAAAAAGGGGAATCTGTAGAAGCATATCACAACACCTAAGTCTTAAGTGTAATCAAAAACTAATATTTCTTGTAAATAAACAAGGGATCCAAATAAACTCCGGCTCATATGAATGTTTTATCCAATTCCTATTTCAGAAAAAACAAGAACAGTATTAGTTTGTAGCAGGCATATAAAAACATCCTCATTTAGAGACTTGAGTTCAAATTCAAAAACATGCCAAATAAAGAAAATGTTTTTAAACAAATGGCCCAAACTTTACATTCAATTCCAGACAAATCAAATAACTTATCATGGAATAAAAACATAATTAATTGCAAACAATTTATGCAGAAGAAGAATATTGTCTATTTGAATGAGAATAAAGACAATCGCTTTGTGCTGATAAAGTCTGGAGAGTATATACAAAGAACAGCACTATATATTAAGAAATTAAGTTTAAACGCATTGATTCATAATAATATAAAATCCATGAAAGATATGTTTATAACTTCCATTCTAGGAAAACTTTACAATAAAGCATATAATAAATTTGAGTACTTAAAAATGAACCCATCTGTTGAAATTCCCCCTCACATGTTTTTGAACACTAAGCTAAACAAAGAGAAATCATCCTCTATACCCAATGGTAGATTTTGGGGGAAGCCTATTTTTATAACTCTACTAGAACTGTAGCTGGATAATTAGAAATGCATCTGGAATTCATAAAAATCAAAATAAAATCATCCCTAGATTTTGTGCAATCCATAAACAATGCATATATTAAAGAGAATCACAAGTTTGCATCATTAGACATTACTAAACTATACAGTTCATGCCATGAAGTCAGTCTATTGGCATAATACAAAATGCAATTCTCAAAAACAAGATTTTATGGTAGATGTTCTCAATTGGATTTACAAAGATATCACAGCTAAATTTAACAAGAGATTCTAAAGTATGGAAAAATCATGGACAATGGGTCAGTCTATAGGTGAAATTATATGCTGCTTAATATGGCCTATTGAACACAAAAACACTTCAAGAGACCCAATATTTTTGGATTTGTTAATCCAAAGAATCAAAAATCATTTAAATTACAAAATGATCATGCACTTGAAAGTAGATGTACTCTTCCCCCATAATCCTTCATGCCCATGACCCATAAATTAGCTGAAATCAAAGGAAAGAAATATAAGCCTTTGTAAGTATAAAGCTGACAGGAAAGCAAATATAGATGTTTATGTCATAGCATAAGTTATAACAAAAACAGTCTATTAAATGTAATTAAAACATTTTATAAAAACATTAAAAAATCTTTCCAATCCCAGGAAGAAAGTAAACCATGGATGAGTATGCCATACATCCAAAGACTAACACATAAAATAAAATAAAAAGATCTGTGCTTCAATATTTAATATCAGTTTTTGAATTCTCCCCCTAATCTTGGCAAATTAATAAACAATGCTAAAAATAAACTGCCACCATCAGATACACCATATATTGTATAAAAAATTAGATGCAGCAATACCACCCACACAGCTGTATTTTATGAGAAATCGAGAGCAAACATCACATTAAAAGAGTGACTCAACACAATATCTATATGAGTGTGCAAAAAATAATTTCAAATACAAATCAGTTTTTTGGGAATATGATCAACAATTTGATCATGTCCTTGATCCAAAAAATGTCAGCCTAGGCTGCATGGAATGAACAGGAAGAGAAATGTTAAGGAGGCATGGTTTATTGCTAACCACAGTCATGTCATTAATAAGAAAAGAAAATATTCAACTTTCAAATAAGTGGATAATTTATTTAATTATCACAATTATTCTTTAATAAATATAGCAGTACACCTAGCCAATCAATGAGAGCTATGATTCTGGTTCCCACCTCGAATCCACACTCAGCTGTATTTAAAAGTAAATAATAAAATCTTTTCAGCTACAAATAATGTTTTGATAACTTATTATAAACAATGAAAATATGGCTAATAATCCCCATATTTTAAATATTAAGAGTAATATCAATCATTATAATTATCTTTTATGGTGGAACTCATTGGTTACAAGAAATTGTGCAAAGTAGAGCAAGGAAGAGAGAATCTATTGAAATACAAATAATAGATATGATAGCAATTTAAACCATTAATTAAAAATTAAATCTAATATATTTTTGTATTTGTTTGTGTGTGTTTTTTAGCAATCTCATATCATAAATATCAGATAATACAAGAAATATATTAATTAAAATGTAAAAAAAAATTAAGCAATTGACTGCAAATATGGAAAATTTTCTTGATATATGATAATGATAGTTTATCACACTAAAGATATTTAAGTTATATTTTGACTATAGTACTCTATAATTTATTATAGTTGAAAAGAGAACACAATCAGTTAAATGAGTTGTTTTGTGTAGAAATCATCATGATATGTAAACAGTTTGATTATAATGTATTATAAAAAATGTAGCAGAAAAATTTACATCATATATTGAAACAGTATATTCCTTCTCTCATAACTGTTTCACCTATTTCCCCACAGCATCATCTATGCTGGGTTTAAACCCCCTCTGAGTACATGTATATAAGCATTAACACAGTTATAGTTATTATCGTACATATATGTGTGGATAAATGACTGTGATATCAATTTATGTATATACAGTATATATTACAGTGTGTATATTTCTTTTTCTAAATAATATTTGTTATATATTTTGTTTTATTTAAAAAGAATTTACATTTTAAATAGCATGTGGTCAACAGATGGCTCTGTTATATGTGGGGGAATATCGTTAAAAGCTAGAACAATTCTCAATTTTAATCGAATAAATCAGAATATAAGTATAGACATGATTATGGTTTATTATTTGACCTGGCTAAATTAAGAATCACTTAAATCATTACCTGAAATCACAATAGTAGAGTATCTGATTCAAAAACTGAATATGTCATTTCCAGTGTTTGAACATTACAAGACTTCTCACAGGAGTAACTATTTAATTATTTGCTAAATAACTGTTATCTTAAATACTTTTTATATTACAGTCCACTTCTATGTATATATTTAATTATGTATTCTGCTATTGTAATATTAAAGAAAATTTTGAGAGACACCATGTATTAATTCTCTATATTAAAAAATTCTATTGAGAAATCCTCTTAGTCTGCCAACATTTTGATGAAATGTCATTCATCCTTATCATGATTATGATATCTTGAAGAAATATTGTGTTATAAATAATAATAAGACTGTTTATAAAGTTTTTTTCATTACTTATTTATTTAGGTAATTGTCCAGCTATAGTTAGAGTAATATTAGCAAAAATGTGTTTATTTTCTTTTATTTAGTTAATTGTTAAGAAGGAAATGAGTCTCCTTAAGATTGGAATATATTGCTTTCCAGTCTTATGAAGCCCATTATTTTATCTCTTTCCACTATTTAATATTTTTAAAAAGTCAGGTAACCATAAAACAAAAGAAAAAAAAATACAAAATCTTTTGCTTATGTACTATTATTGGATAATATTCTTCCTTTAAAAAAAGTATCTAATGAAAATATTTTTATCCATACCCTTATTACTATTAGAGATATATTTCTTCAAGACAATGTAGTCTTGACAAGGATGAATGAATTTTTCATCAAAACCAATTGGCAATCTACTACTAGGTAGAGAATTTCTATGTCTCTGGACAGAGATCGCTTTAAAGACTTTAAACAGGATGCTTTAATTGCTGGACAAGAGGATTAATGTATGAGATGTTTTAAAATTTTCTTTTAATTTAATCTTTTAACTATGAATGTCTTCCTTACAATAAATAATATTAACAATTAGTAAATATATGTAATAAACAATAATGATTAAAATATTAATTAAGATACATTTTTTTCGTATGAAATATGCTTTTTGGATGTATACTGTATATAGATTGTATAAAAAGTCTATTACATATATATTCAGTTAAATATGAAAACAGAACATTGGTTAGTATCTTTAAAAATGAAAATGCAAATTTAAAAGCTATACTAATTTATTTTATGTTTAGAATAAAATATAGATCAATATTGAAATTAAAAATAATTATATCGATTCAATTTAAAAGCGTAATTTTTTAGCATGCTTTCATAAGTAATTGATGTCTTTGATGAACAACTTTTCTATTAACCACTAATATTCATAAAAAAAAATTACCACGAACATGGTTGTACTATTTGAGAAATATATCAAACAATTATTATTCTTTTGAGTTAAAGTTTCTAGTAATGACTTTCTAAATTTTAGATAATGAGAAAAGTGATTTAAAGAAAAAATATTGTAATTGATTTACGAAATTAAGAAATAGAAATTAAAAAAAATATGGCGTTTGTTTAAAAATAAGAAATATAAGGGTTAAAGTAAATTTTGATTACATTCTTGTTTTTCTTGACTTACAAAAGATAAACTATAGTAAGAAAACATATTTTTATTGTTAGTGAACAAATAAATAGTACAATATTTTATAATAGCTAACAGTTATCATATAAGTTAAAAGATTGATATAGACAGCATATTTGTCAAAAGATAATTCAATCTAATTTCTTGAGGTATAAAAGATGCAATATATATATATTATTAATGAAATATTTTCTTTTTTATTTGAAAATGTACATCTAAAACCTACATTTTATTAATTTATTATACTGTTCAAAATATTCTCATTATTTAACTATAGTTGTAAATATTAGTTAAAGCTACAAAATATATAACTAAAAATTAACCTGGGTTCTGCGCCTTTCCAGTAGTACCATATTTAAATTGTCAGTGGCTATTTTAATCTTACAGCCAACGTATTAACTTCCGTAAAATGTCCATTTATTATTTCTACTTATTAACAATACAAGCTCTATCAACACCTGGGCTAATTAATTCAACAATTATTATATGTACATTATAGCTCAATATTTCCCAATATGTTTTAATTAATGGAATCCTTTGTTCCTTAATAAAAAAAAATTTGGAAGACTGGCTAATTGGCTTATTTATTGGTTATAAATAAAACAAATCAAAAATAATGTATTGACAATACAAAAAGCAACGACAGATTATTCCATTCAAAAGTAAATATTATTAATTAAAAATAAATGTAAAAGATTTAACTTTTTTTTTTAATGTTTTTTTTTTTTAATTTGTTTTAATTATGGATAATTATTTTTCATTCATATTTTAAACTATTAATTAGAACTCAAAAATTATGTTTATTCTAAAATCCCAAATTTTATTAGTGGAATCTCAGGATTTCATAGAAATTACAGGTTGATAATTTATGCTTTATACATCATTAGTAAAACAGATTTGAGGTAGCTCGTCATTAAATAAAGACATCTCCAGTAGTCTTCATAGAGAAACAGTCAAAGAGAAAGCATCAATCATTGGGCTGCTTAGTGTTAGCATTTTTAGTTTATTGTTTACTTTATAGCAAAAGTAGCTTAATTCTATTTTCTCACCTGTAATTGGATCACAAGGTGAATTGACTATGGACTTAGAATTTGAAAAATTGTCCAAGTTTTACTTACATTTGAACTTTTATGTCATGGGAATGGAGGTGTTCATATTACTATTATTCCATGTACTTCTTATACAAGTTCATGTAAAATATACTTAAATTTCAGTAAGAAATATCAATATAGGATTACAATTGAAATTAACTTCAGTGATTGACCTAATAAAAAAATGTAAATCATTTACGCACTTTATCACTGTTTCACAATACTTTAATTACCATCCTCTGACAGTTTCGATGTCCCCGCAACCATCTTCAGAACTTCCATTTATATCTCCAAATCTCAACTGCTAAATTCAAATTTAAATTTATTTTTTTTAATTGAAACTATCAGAGGGTGGTAGTTAAAGCATTGTGAAACAGTGATAAAATGCATAAATGATTTAAAATTACATTAAAAAAAATTAATTGTATGGTTTTATTGCAGGTGTATTCATAAGAAGTTTCAGCATAATTCAAGCCTCAAACTTCTAAATTTGCTTCTCTACCACTGTACCAAACCATGCAGTTAACTTCATGGATTATTATATTTGTGTGTGGATGATATAATTGATAGATTTATGTATGAACGGACAGATGATATCGATAAAAGCAAGCTTTTTCAATATTATAGACCTGCAGTTGTAAACTTAAGAGACTTTTATGTTACCAAATAACACGTGGCCACATTTTAGGTGGTGTGCAATATTGTTTTTTAAAGTATGGAAAATTCAAATTGACATTAAAAGAAATACTCTGCAATGATGAAATTCATCTTTATTAGTTGTTTTTATTCTGAATTCACCTGGTTTTTTGAATTATCAATTTTATATTTAGTAATAAGTAGTTGTAATTTTATATGATTTTTTTTTTTTTACTATATTGGAATTTTTATTTATTTATTTTGATGTCATGTGATGATTACTGAAAAATATTGAGGATAATTTATTGTTTTTTGGTTGACTTTCTGACTTTATCATTTTCTTTTGGTATTTTTAAAGTTTCTTGTGGGAATAATAATAAAAAGTACAATTTTCTTATATTGTTCTATAGAGATTATGAGGGGAAATATTTTTTTAGATATATAGACATAAAGCATTATTGTATTTAGTTATATCTGGAGCACTATTTTTATTATGCTGAATATAAACATTTTAATTTTACAATCATTTTTATTGTCAAGTCACATTGCAATCTGTTTTATTGTAGCTTTATTCATATAAAATCTATTCACAGAATAATTTAAAGAAAATTTTTTAACAAGAGTGGGTGTTATGATGAATTTAATTCAGGCTTTGTCTGCATATATGTAAGTAGCAGTGATTCTTCACAGGATTGCACATATAGTTCGCAAAACAAATCAAGATAAGTTTTTAATAATTTAGATCAGGGGCAGGAAACCTTCAGCCCTAGGGCCAACTCCACCCCTGCAAAACGTGTAAAAAATATTCTTGTATAAAACTTTCTATTTAAACAAGGGTGCAGTTCAAATATTCAATTAAGAGTTAGATAAAATAAAATATTATTTTCACAATTATATCTAACCTTTGTAATAATCCTAGTTCATTCTATCAGGCATGTAATATTTCAACAAATCCTCTATATTGTGTGATATATCTGACCATAAATTTAATCTGCGACGCTGAGGCTGTTATTGCATTTGTTTTTATTGTGATTTTTTTCTGACTAATTATATATTCGCAAAAATAAAATTAGAATTTTACTTTGTTATTATTTGCCTTTTTTTTTTTTTGAAGTCGATAATATCGTATGGCCCGGAAGTGAGATTGTAAATATCTAAATGTTTGTTCCTTGACATAAAAATGTTTTCCCAGCCCTCACTTAGATGTATCAATTTTTTTAAATTTATAATTGCTAAATATACACTGAATTAAATTTTTTGAGATTAACTATTTTTCAAAAAATAATATAAAAAATTAGTATGTGAAAATTCTTTTTTTACATATACACAAAATATATTATTTATATGTTAATAATTCTGACCATTTATTATTTATTTCGGATTTTTTATATTTATATATTTTTTAACAATGAAATAAGTATGCATGCAGAAGTAAATGAAAATTAATTTTTAATTTTTCTCTAATGACAATGTTTTTCAAATCTAAGGGGAAATTTTGGATAACTAGGTCATGAAATACTGTGACTAAATGATATTATGAATAATAGTTTGCCATTATATATATATGAAAATATCCCAATGCTTATTGCTAACTATTTCAAATCACTTTCTGCAATGCGATGCTTTATGGCTTTTCTTTTATCGAAGTCAAAGTCAGGAATCTCTCAGCCACTATGCCTAGAGAAACCTGTTAGTCACCTTACCTTACCTTCCCTTTTCATTCCCCACTCTTAAGTTTTTCTCATATTTTTCTCCATTTTGCTCCATCCCATTTCCACAACATCATATTTATTCACTCTATGGTCTTTATCTCTCGATCCCCCTTATCTTTTTTCAAACCCAACATAAAAACAAAGAATCCACTTTCTGTATAATCACTTTGTTTATATTTATTTTCCCATCACTTCATTATTTGTATCTTTTTTGCTTGTAAGCATTACAGCCAAAAATCAAAAACGTTGCTATCTAGCTTCCATCAGTTCCAATAGATAATTTAAAACAAGGCCATCTATAAGTGTAGACAAAATAGGCAGCAGCTTATTAAGCCAAAATTTAGAGTTCACCGAGCTGACGTGCAAAAATTATAATTAGCATTTAAAAATGTAAGTATATAAATAAGTACAATAATTGATAATTTTATCCAGAAATTATCATTTTTATTTTCCAAATTAAATGTTAATCTTGTAAATAGCTTTGATTTTGTAATGTATGGATTTGAATTTCTAATCCATCACTGACCCAGTCTGAATAAGTTTGCTGAAACTGACTGGCTATGTTAAGATATAGATTCAGCTATTAACAATATTTCGGAAATGTTTCTGTTATAAAGAAATACAATTGTTTAAGAGTTTGGGGGAGAATATATCAAATACTGGATCAGCTTTGGGATAACACTGTAGACAAAATACTTGGGTTTACTCTGGCTCTAGAATACAATAAGTCAAATGACTAACTTTTTCTGATTCAAAAGTATTGAATTAATAAAACATAGAAATTATTGCTAAGTGCATGGATTCTAGAATGGAAGTGCATATTGGCAAAGCAATTTGGCTTATATATCATAAAAAAAAAAGATTTCTAGTTAAAAAAAATGGGACTATTTTCTTTTTAGGATATAACATCTCACTATCTTTGGCTTTAAAATTATAAACTAGTACAGTACAGTAAACATATTAATAAGCATATCCAATTGTTATTGCATAAACCATGGCTTATTCAATAGAAATTAATAATTTTATATATTATTTTTCATAATTTCTTTCTTCAAAACTTATGATTAAAGGTAAGGCATCTCATGTCCTAGAAGCACATTTATTTTGGAAGAAATGCATTTAGATTAGGAACATTTAAAAATACCTTACATGTTTAAATGGTTAGCTATATGCTTATAGTACTACATCCCCAAATGGATGCTTGTGCTTAGATATGTATTATGTCTTTTGCTTACATTTCTTTACCATGCATAAAACATGTTTTTAAAATTTTAATGTAGTAAAATATAAAATATTTTGATCTGTAGTTTAGTAATAAAATTTTATTAATTTTTACAATTTAATTTAGAAATGTCAAACTTTCTGAACTTAAAACTTTGATATCATCCATTTTCAGATGTATGTATTAAAGATTATTACTAATTAACTATTTATTAGGCTAGAAAGTATTAAATAAAATTTAAACCTGACTTAAAAATTAATATATATATAGATTAATTAAAACATATATCTCGATATACGAAATAATTAAATCTAATATTGTCTCTTTTTCTATGTGCAATGTCTTTTGTCATTTACATACTATGATTCTAGTTAACCTCCCATCATTTGCTAGATGAACTTAAATTATACTTTTTTTCTTTCATGTATGAAAAGTAATCACATCTTATTATCAATATTTTTATCATTCTTAGAAGATTCAAAATATTTTGAAATCAGAATCCAACCAACATCTTCATTGAAAACTTAACTTGTATAATATTTTCAATTTTAAATGATTTTTTTTAGAAAAATTCTTTGTCTCTTGATATACTTTTGTGATGTTTGCAATGATCTTAGAATATGTAAGGTATCATTCTCATGGTAGTCATTCTAATATCTCAAATTTAGAACCTCGTCAGCTGCATCATAGATTAGTGAAGATCTTTACATTATTATTATATTTCATCATATTATAAAATACTAATTGTATAGGTTTATAATTTTATAAAGAATGCCTTAAGTGAATTTGGGATTAGCAAACTTTAATTAATGAATTTTAAATTCAAAATGCATGACTCATTTATTATTATTTTTATAATAATAATCAAAAGTACTATATAAATAATAAAATAATATATACTTATAAAGTAGGTTCATTCACTTTTTACTACAAAAAATAATGGCAAAACTAGATTGAGGATGAAAGTTTTTTACATTTTCTGTATTTAAATTGCTCATGTTTTTGATGTCAATTAATTCACTTCTAATTAACTTAATTACATAGTATTAATTAAAATAAACTTTCATTACTACTTATTAACTTTAATGAAGAGTAGCCTTATCTCCATTTCCCGAGTATCTCAAGTCTCTTCTTGAATGGTAGTAGGCTGAACTCTTGCTATATTGATAACAGAATCTGTATCACTATGGTAGCCATTGGATAAATCACTCTCATCATCCATACCCATAACTGCAGATATGTTTCAGCACAATTTTGTACCCATGAGCACACCTCGTTAACACTCGCACAACAATGACTGTTGGGGCTAAATTCATTTCTATCTGTAACAGTGTGAACTGGAATAAAACATCCTTATCTAAATCAATCCGCTGTTCTAAATTATGAATGAGGGCAATCAGAGCTGGATTATACAGAGTGGGTTTTAAAATCTTTTAAAAAGTTTTGTTTTTAATTAATCTTTTTTGGATTTCTACCTGCCTTAATGTAAGCATACGCTGGTGGCTGGCATTTGTTGGGATAGGATCTTGACTTACAGATTGTCTTATTGATTGTTTTGGCACAATACTTAAATCTTCTAGTTTATGCAGAGCACATTTGTATTTATTGACAACTTTTTCAAACTCAGTTTTGATAGAATCATGTAGATGCATCAAAACATTGTCCACATTCCCAAGTAAGCCATGTTGTCCCATACCTGCGATAGAGCAGTCTAAAGCTTTCTTACAGTGATTTAAAGTTTTTCTAATTTTTGAATCAGAACATATTATCAAACAAAGTAGTTTTTTATTAGATTGCAAAACAGATTTGAAATCGTAACATTTTGTAGTCTGAAATTCTTCTTCCTCTTGCAATTGAAAAAAAATCAGACTAGTCTCTCATACCAACTATGTCAGGACATAGATATTTCATTGAAAAAATTGAATCTGAGAGAAAAAGTTTCATATATAAAGCTTCAAGAATTGGTAATGTTAGAGGTAGGGTTTCAACTAATGAGTCTATAGGTAAAATTCCATCAAAATTTGTTTTAAGAAGACATTTTAAATTTATTTTAATAAAATTGTTAGCATCTCTATATTGCATATTTTCATATACAAAACATCCATTAAGTTAATTAATAAGTGGTTAATGGATAAAGAATGGATAGTTAATTAATTAATATATTTGAATATATATCCATTCAATATATATAACAGAATAATTTTGTAGTAGAATTGAGAAAAAAAAATCACATAATAGATCGTGTCAGATATCCATTTGTTTATCTGGCGTCTCTCATGTATTGATATAGATGTCGCTGTATGTGCTTTAAATCGTGGAGACATATTGAAAAGAGCAAAAAACATAATTTGCCGAAAAAGGCTTTTCTATGATAATTTTATAATTTGTAATCTTTGTTGCTTGTATATATGTATTTTTAAACATATTTGACTATTGTATTTTCATATAATGATACAATCTCCTAATTGCATATCCCTGGCTGACATCACTTAATTTTCCAAACGTTTTTTCAGCAATGCCCTCTGTGAATAAATATAAAATTTGAACCTTAAATAAGCATGCCTGTTTGAAGTTTAGGTTTTATATTCATTCAGAGAGTGTTGTTGAAAAAACATAAGGTTTGAGAGGGTGATGTGAACATTTTATATATTTATGTGTCTATGTATGTTTGTGCATCTATAATGAATATTTCAGAAGTCACTATGTAACTTTTTTTCCAAGTCTTTTTTTTTTAAAATATATATATAATCAACCTTTCTTTAAATGTATTAAAGAGCCTCTCCCCCTTCAGAGAAACAGTGAAGAAGAAACATTACTCATGAAGCTTACCAATTGCTAAGTAGTCTAATCTTATATTATTTTTTATTTAAACATAGCTAGATTTTACTGACCAATAACTATGGTTAGCTATGTTGGCTTCAATAGTTAATATGAAAGAAAATTATTAGGCTTCAAATTTTATTCAGCACGTGATTATTGTGCCACGAAACCTTTTCTGTATATCTATGAGTTTATTTAACCTGTGGCTAAATTTTCATTATTTTAATATATAATTTGTAGTTTTACCTCAACATCTATTCAATATTTTATCGTTTTAATAAATGTTTAATCTTCTACTTTTTAAAAATAAATCACAAATAAGTCGTTTTAATAAAGTGATAGTTGGCATGAATAGCACTTATTTTAAGCAATAATGGAATCAGTAAAAAACGCATTTTCAAAATTGAAATATATTTGCACTCTACTTATATTTTTATTTTATTTTCAAAACTGCTTGAATAAATATTATGGATAATGTTAATGTATGATTCATATGAAAAATTATACTAGACATTCACATATAAATGTATCTTAAAGGGTCCGTCTTAATTTTATAATAATATAATTTTAAGGTTTATAAAAATTATGTATTTATTATATATGCTTTATGAAATTATATTATGTTTTTATAGAATTATGCATATAATTAATACGTAATAAATAGAGGGGAATATTATAAAAACGAAAATATCAAATAGCATAGCTTAATACAGAATTTTTCAAATTAGAGTTGTGGCCCCTTAGGAGTCACTGTTCTTAGCAAGGGATGGGTATAAATAATGAAGTTATGGAAGAATAAATATGAACAAAATGATTATACAAAAAATGGGTTATTGTTTTTTATGCTGGGTTTGGGGAAAGATAAGGGGGATTTAGATAAAAAGGTCATAGAGTTGATAAAGATTATGTTGTGGAAATGGGATGGAGCAGATTATGGGAAAATTTAGGGTGGTGAATGGAAAGGGAAGGTAAAGTGGCTAACAGGTTTCTCTGGGCATAGTTGTTGAGAGATTCCTGACTTCGTTTAAGGAGAAGTCACAGTGCATCACATCACATCACATGCAGAGAGATATATTTTAAAGTTTTAAATTAGAAGTAGATAATTAGATTTGTTTTTCTATACAGATATATTTTTAAATTTTAATGTCAAAATTTACACATCATACTGTAAAGTATAACCTAATAATCAGTCTGTTTATTTTACAATTCATATACATCGGCAATATAAACAATGGGAAATACTCTTACTTGCATAATTCGGTTTTTTTTTTTACATTTGCATCTGTATTAATAATATAATAATATTTATTAAAATAAATATATTCATTGCATTCATTCATTTAAATACTAGTCAAAATATATTTTCACAAATACAAATGTCATTTTTTTCTTCTACTAAGCCCTAGTTGTGTTTTTATGTCAAGGAAAATTTTTATAACATTTTAGATATTTACATGAAATTTTAAACATAATATAAAATATGCTAATAAAGCACCAACAATAAATCACATTTTAATGATATATTAATTATGTAATAAAAATATTGATTCTATAGCATTAGATACTCATATATATATTTTTATATACTTTCTCTTTCCCACCTCTTTAATATATTTTTCTTTTTTTTCCCCTATAGTATTGCAATCTTCTTAATTCAATAGGTAAATTATTAAATAATTTAGGAATGTAATGATTTCTTACTCTAGTTTCATATTTATTACAATATTTAAAATGCTGTATGTATCTATTTCCCTTAAACACATTTCATATTGTTTTTATAAGGTTTCTTCAAAGTACTATCAATTTTTTTTCTCTATAATTATATAATCCAGAAGTTGATTTAATAATAAAATATTACTTTGTGTACATTTTTTATTGATAGTTTTTTTCTATTAGATCAATTATTTTTTTATATTAATGTTAATCTATCAATATTAGAAAAGACTAAACACCACATGATCACCATTCTTTATGCTTACACATTCTGTTAAACACAGAGACAAAACTCTCCATATAGTAACCCCACTCAATGAAAGTCACAGTAATCAATGGTTGTAGAAAGATTTGTGCATAAAATCCCTATCTAGTGCCTTCATCCAGCAAACAGTGGATGCACAAACCTTCCTGCAGTCATTGATTTTTCTGTTTGGCACAGAGTGGTGCTACTATTTGGAGAGTTTTGTCTCTACGAATATTAGAAAAGCTTGCAAAAACCATAAAGTTATTATTCCACATCTCAATATAAATTCACATAAAGATTTGTGTATAACAATAAGAACATTTAAAGGAAAACTATCTTTGATTTTGTATAAAATATCTAAATTTATTAATTAGTATGTTTATATTATGTTTTCAAGATATTTTTTCATCTACCATCTAATGTATTTTATTTGTTTTACTTTTACACACTTATTATTATTACATATTACTATTATGTTTGATAATTATTCATTAAAAATTTAACCTGGAGATGGATAGGTGGCTAATGTAAACACAAAGAATTTGTAGGTTAGTCAGTTAAGATGCCAAAATATCCAACTTGCAAGCAAAAGTTTCTCATATTTTACCAGAACCAGCAGATAATAAGAGGCAAAATATGTCGTGAAAAAATTTGTAAGTATGATCCTTTTTACTTAGAAATAAAGATTTATATACCTTCATGCATTCACATGAGCCCATGTGAGTAATTTGCTGGAGGCAGTTGTCAAATGATTGTATACTATATGGAAAGTTTGGTACTCTTATACCTGAATATTTTTTTTATTTGTGAAGACCTGATGCTTTGTAGAAATCTCTCCAGAATGATTAAGGAAGAGTATATATTTGAAAAAATAAATAACTTTTTATAGAAAATGTCTTTGAGTGGCAAAGGTGTATTGGGATTTACATTGGTGTAACTGCAGTCATCACTGAAAGGAATACATGAATTATTGGAGAATTAAGAAACGTTTGTCCAAATGCAAGAATTTATTGCATTATCCACAGAGAAAGCCTTTATTTTGATTTATGAAAGAATCGGTAAAGTGATATCAGAAGTTTCCTCAATAATTAATTACATAAAAAGAAATTGCATTAATATTAGCTTTCTTTGAATTTTATGCCAAGAGATGGACGTCAATTATGAATCATTTTTATATCACATGGAAATAAGATGGCTATCCCATACTAAAGTTCTAAAAAAAGTTTTAATATTAAAAGATGAATTTTTTCTTGATTAAAAACCATATTAGCATTTCATTTATTTAATCAAATTTATCAATAAAGCAAGTCATATATAACATGACATTGCTTTTATAAACTTGTATTTACAAAAAAATGCAGTACAGAGAGCATACCAATAGCTTAAACAAACTCTTAATTGATAAGTGTGGTAACAGAAGTATTTGAATATTCTAGCTTCTCACTGAGGTGAGCCATAAGCTCAAAACCAATTGGTGTGGGGATAAGAGTATTTCAGATAGAGATTTTAAATATTTTCTCTTACCATAGTTATCAATTAAGAGCTTGTTTGAGCTATTGGTACACTCTCTTAATCAAACTTGGATATGTTTGCTTTTTTACCTGACAGATTTTTTTTTAAAAAAGTAAATAAATTGAATCTTCTCATTTTTAAATTCTAAACACAAAATCGTAGACATTTCTGAATAAACTTTCTGTATAGTTAAAAGGTTTTAGGAATAATAATACAGAAATGTTTGCTTCTCTCTGTGAATTTATTGAAGAAAATAAGTTTATTATCAATAAACAACAATAATTACATCACAAATTCAATGATATTTTTTGCAAAGTATTTTTTAACTTAAATGAAAATAAATATGCCTAGGATTTTCTCTATCTCTATAATAAAGCAATCTTCTATGGTAATCTCAATAACTAATTGATTTGTTAGCAGATTTAACCCTTGAATTGGAATTTTGTAATAAGGAATTTGTCAAAATTTTGGTTCAGTAACAGAAAAAAATATCCTTCATTGATAAGCATTCCATTAAATATGTTTTGTTTACAGCCACATATTTTTGGAAAACTGCAATTTCATCTATTATCAGTACCAAGTTTGGGAGGAAAAACCTAAAAATTGCTGTGACAAAAAATGTAGCCGATATTGATTTTTTTATTATAGTGATTCAAATTGCTAAAAAGAAAAAGCTGTTAAAGTACATGATAATAAATTTGTTATCTCATGATTCTAAAGTTTATTGAGAGTTTTAATTTATGGGAAGGTAAAATAGTCTATTGGAGAAGAACAGATAGATTTTCAGAGAAGGAAAAATACAAAAATGATGTTATTGGTGTTAGAATCATTGCAGAGAAATATATTGAAAAAGATAAAGAAATTGGTATGTGGTTTGTGGATTTGGAAAAAGCCTTTGATAAAATAATCTATAAGAAACTTATGACTATCTTAAAAAATAAAGAAGTATTTTGTAAAAAGAGAAGATTGATTTTGAATATATATACTGGGCGAAGGATAAGAATTAGATTGAAGTATAATGATACTGATGAAGTCATTATAGAAAGAGAAGTTAGGCGTAGATTTAATATATCAACTGTGCTTTTTAATATTTATTTACAACTCATGTTAAATAAATATTTAAATTGTGGAAGAGAAAATGTTGGAGGTAGGATGATAAAATGTATAAGATTTGCAGATGATATCATTCTTATAGCCGAGGATGAAAAATGTGTTTAGAATATGTTGAATAAATTGGAGGAAGGATGTATGATATATAGAATGAAGATTAATGTTGAGAAAATCGAACGTTTATGGTTAGGAAGAAATTCATGATAACATTGTTCAACAGATAAATAGATTTATATATTTAATCAGTTGGTTGAGTGAGGATGGAGGAAGGGAAGATGTAAGTTAAAAGAATAACATTGGCAAAGGACACATTTACTCAGAGAAAGAAAATATTTTGTAAATTTTTGAAAAGAGAATTAAGGAAAATATTAATTAAATGATATGTGTGGAGTCTACTATTGTATTGGTGTGAAACATGGATAATGAATAAAAAAATTAAAGCCTTTGAGATGTAGACATGGAGAAGGATGATAATAATAATAATTGGATGAATAAAACAATGAAGAAGTTTTGAATAAAATAAATGAAAAAGAAAATTGATTTAAGAAGTTAGAGATTGAAAGAAAAAGTGAATTGTACATATATTAAAAAGAAAAGAATAGTTTAATAAAAGAGGTTTTGGAAGAAATGGTGAGTGGAAATAAGACAAAAGGATGGAAAAGAGTGAGGTTTCTAGATGATGTAAAAGATGGGAAGAGATACGTGGATTTGAAGAGTTGGGCAATAAAGAGAACAGAGTGGAGAAATGGTTCAATTTGTAGTTGACTATTCTCTGGACCTATCCATAGGACAGAATACTATTGATTGATTTTTGGTGTAGCAATATTTCAAACACAGCTACCACATTAAAGTGTTATTAAAATCTCTTTTGTCGTATTAGTCAATTTTTGTTCTAATTATTATTAACGAGATTTGTATTTTATACTTCATGATCATTGTAATATTTATAATTTTTTAAATATTTTATGTTATAATAAAAATATAGATAAAAAATTATTTAAATAAACTAACATTATATGAGGGGTCAGATTGACTTTAGGTTAACATGGGTGTGACGAGAATCTCGGCCTCAGAGTGGCCTTTGAGCGTTCCATCATCAGATTTTCAATTGGATGGACAGTTGAAAAGGCCGATTGCGGAGTGGATTGAAGCCTGTCCATTAAAGTATGAAGATTGGCTATCTCAATAATATATCTGAGCACTTATTGCATATATGTGTAGAGATGATAATCTGGACCAACTGATGATTGCTGGTTTAGCACGAATTACGTATATTGGTGATTATTTATTTTTTCGACATATATGTGTTTAGGTGTATCACTGTTATGAGATAGAGTGGAGAGTGGTGGGTCGTGCGAAAGTCTGTGCTCATATATCCTATATATTAAACAAACTAAATATAAATAAAATAAGTATAGTAACATCAGCATTTGCCTCTATTAAGTTTGTTTTTCTTTCTGTAGGTTGCGAATGTTTCTAGATATTCTTTTATATCACTGAATTTGAGAAGTACTGATTTAATTAATGTATATAAAATTTTAGAAGTTCTATGATTGTTGTATATACATACTAAATGATTTTGCTTCCATTTTGATTTTATAAAGATGTAGATTATAAGAAATTTTCATTTATTTATTATCATTAGAAAAAAAGCTGCAGGAGGAAAGTGATTACCACTTAATTAATTATATTTTTGCAGTAAAGAGATTTTGAAAATTTTTCTAAATATTAGCAAGACTACTTAGATATATATATTTAAAAATATGGTGGTTTTTTTTGCTAATTTTTATTTAAATTGATTTAAAATTATAATTATGTATATATGTACAAAACATTTCTGTAAAATATAATGTGAGTAAAATATAAAACAAAAAACAAAAACATTATATGTCCCACCTTAGCAGAATATAGATCAAATACTGTAGTAATATTACTTGGAAGACAATATTTTAAAATGTGCACATATATTCATTGTATTGATTGGAAAAATTACTTCAAAATTTGTCTTCTTGCTTACTGCAGTAAATTGTATAGACACATAATTGTTTTGATATTTATTGTATAGACCCATTATTGTGGTAAGAGAAACTACATATCTTGATTACACGCTCATAATGTGGATTTCTATATATATATATGTTCTCATATATTGTGTTTGTTTATATGCGATTGTAAAAACACAGACCTGCGCAATACGTTTTAATATTTTATGAAGAATTTATATCCAATGTATATTTATATAAATATGTAATATACTATCACCTGGAACCATCGGATAGGTATAAATATCTAATTGGTATACAATTATTGAAGCAAGGGACTTCAAATGCCATTCTATGTATGCCTAACGCTTCCAGCTGTAATGTGGCAGCTTGTCTCATGTCCAAATACATGAAACTTCCAGCTTAATCACAGAAGCTTGCATCATTATTATCTAGCAGCTTCCAGTTTGACCCTGAATATGCTTCACTGACTTTTGCAATCAAATATGGGGCAACTAGTATAATATATGTCTTGCATTGGTGGTTGAGAGGTCAGCGTGACTGCCTTGTACTAACACAGGCAGTTGCGGGTTTGCGTCCCGGATTATGACACTTAAAAAAAACTAGTATAATATCTGTTATTGACTAACTCTACCTCCAAATGGACTGTCAATTTATAGCCAGATCCTCTTCCTTAATGAGAACAATTAGATTTACTGAGCCTCTATTGGTCTGTTTCTATTATTAGTTATACTTTATCTATACATATATTCATTAGTCTGTAGTGATAATTGCTGAATTCGATCAAAATATGATTGCATTCTGAACAAGTCCATTACTTGAAGGTAAGTTGAGCCATAACATTTATACGTAAGAACTGGCAAAATTAACAGATAATAAAAATTACTACTACTACTACTCTCTCTCTCTCTCTCTCTCTCTCTCTACTCTCTCCTCTCTCACTCCCTTTTTCTCCACTAATAATAATATAATAATAAAAAATCAGATATCACATGACTTATATATACTTCACTTACAAATATGTAAAATTAAGAGCATGCTAATGAACTCTAAACAAGTTTTTTTTATTTATGATAAATGTTACTACAAGAGAAGGCATTCAAATCATTTTTATCTTGGATTGTCCCAATCCCCAGACCGGTTTCGACCTATGGGTCTCTTCAGTGAGAAGTTGGGACATTAGATTCAAAAAACCAACTCAAGCAATAATAATAATAATAATAATAATAATAATGATGATGATGATAATAATAATAGTGGAATAATTAGTTGTTCTAGAGGTTATGTGCTATTCAAACACTGAGAGTAACAGAATGAGCATTGGCCCAGAAACCTTTTGTTTTCAGGTTCAAGATACTACCATTATGCTAAAACAATCAGAGCAAAAAAGTTAGCTAAACTAGTAATGAGATTAAGTTTGATTAAAGGTCCGGTCTACTCCCCAGAGTTATGTTGTGACAAAGGAAAATTATGTTGTAGTAAAAAAAAAATTATTTTAAGCTAATAACTTATTCAGATATATTTAATATTAAGTTTGTTGAGATTTTAATTAAAACTAAAAGAAAATTATAGAAGGCACGCAGACCATAATCCATAGATCCTTACATCTAGACTCCAGATATATAAAATATACTTGCATTTATAATATTATAAATAAGGTTAATAATAACATGTGGATCAAAGTTTTGAGATGTAGAACTGATAAGAAATATCGATTTAAAAAAGTGACAAAATTGTTAAAAGCATTTATTTTCAAATGCGCCCTTTAAAGAGTTTTTCATTGTATAAAATGAAAACTTTTAAAATGACGTTAAAATTGATGTATTAAAATAAATTATGTTAAAAAATGTGTAAGCATTGGCAGACAATCAACGGTGATGATTAAATTATATTCTTTGATTATAAGTAACGTTTTATTTTCGGTATCTTTAGGCAAAGAACATAACATGAAAATGAAACAATCCAAATTTTTATATTTTTAAGTAATATCTTTTTGATAAAATTTCTTGAATTAACACTTTTTAATAATAAGACATGCAATATTCCGGTTTCTTTTTGCCTTCAGCTCTTTTTAATCAATTTTAATTTTTTCAAATACAATATATATTTTTTGAAAGATTTCTTTTGTACCCCCCACCCTTCATTTTTTTCTTTGACGTTGAAAAACTTTGTTTCTTTTTGTTTGAATAAAATTTTATTTGTGTGTTGTTGTTTTTAATTGATGAATGATTGTTTTTATATTTCTTTGATCACATATGGTAATGAATTTACATTCTTACTCAAATATTTTTCCTTTTTAGAGTTTATTTGTTTATCCTGCTGTTAAAAGTATGCGTCTATATAAATTAACGATAATTATATGAATGCGGTTCGTTATATATAATAAAATAAAATTTTATTTCTGCTGAATTATTTATATTCTAAAAGTTAACATTCTTGAACTAATGATATTACTGGAGATCTTTGCAAATGATTATATATGTTGGTAGAGTATTAATTTAATACCAGGGTGTGATAGAAACAGTTATGAAATTAATTAGTTAAATTCAGAATCCAAACTGCTGCAAATCATATGCTTTAAATTGAAGATATATTTTTATATATCACTAATATGGTAATTATAAAAATGGCAGCTTTTTGAATCTTTCTACATACGAATGTGTATAAAAGTAAAAAAAAATGTATGAAGCCACATAGTAGCAAATGTATAAGTGGTAGTCTGTGTTTAGTTTTCTGTTTTTATTTAGTTGTGCAAAAACATTGTATCTTATAATATCAGAATTATTGCCTTACAGGGAATTCTTTAAATAAAGAAAGAACCGAATGGTTTATTGCTCAAAAAAAGATCATTTAAAATTCATATATCAAAGTTTTATAGGTGGAGCTTCAATTCAAGAACTTTAAGCTAGTATGGAAAGTAAAAATAGTTTAAATATATATATAGAAGTAAACGGGACATTGGGTGCGAGTTAATTTATGATAATAGTAAGGACAGCAGCTTATTGTTTAAGGCTCGAACGGGATCTTTAGCAACAAGAGAATATACATATAATGGAGAAATATGGGTGATTTAATCTGCAAATTGTGTAAGGAAGATATAGAAAATATTAGGCATCTGTTGATTGAATGTAAATGCTTGAAAGCAGAAAGGGTACAAATAATGAAGTTATGGGAGAATAAATATGAACAAAGTGATTATACAGAAAGTGGGTTATTAGTTTTTATGCTGGGTTTGGGAAAAGATAAGGGGGATTTAGATATAAAGGCCATAGAGTTGACAAAGATTATGTTGTAGAAATGGGATGGAGCAGAGTATGGGAAAGCATAGGGTGGGGAATGGAAGGGAAAGGTAAAGTGGCTAACATGTTTCTTTGGGCATAGTTGCTGAGAGATTCCTGACTCCGTTTAAGAAATCACAGTACATTACATCACATCAGCTCTTAAATCTGACATGTTTCTACTGTGATACACAGCACAGGGCAAAAGAATGCTGCATTAGAGCAACTTGAACCCAAAATGTATACTTTTAAATAATAGTTAACTATCACTGATGATCATTATTTATCACATGATCACAGTAGCTTCTGCCAAGAGACGTTTAAAAAATCATATATGCCACTTTTTAGCAGATCATATTCCACACACACATATATAATATGCTTTTAAATCCGGTTGCAGGGGCAGGGAGATTATGAACAGAAGCTTTTATTTTAGAATTCTTTCATCCAGTTAACAAATGCCTAATTAATGATGGTATGAATAATGGATGTTATATGTTTCAATAATGCATTAACTCATATTTATCATTTCTAATTTTTTTTTGACATCGATATTTTAAAGCAGTTCAGAAGATAAAAATCTAGTGAGTATAGTTAATCTGTATTTGTTTTTCTGGATCTAAATGTATGATAGTCTGTAAACATAAAAAATACATACATATTGAACCTATAGACTTAGTTGTATTGATTTTCATTTTAAATGTTCAATTGATTTTATTGAGTATACTTAAATTTAATCTCAGTACACTGATTCTCTCCATATCTGAAACATATGATTCCAAACCTTGATGTAAATATAGAAATTTCTGGGTAGTAATTTATATATAATATCTATTTTATTATAGAAGGATGTATAAATACATACACATGTGAGCAGTGTTAGAAACATAGCACATACATTCACACATGCAGACATATAATATGTGGCCTGTGAATTAAAAAAATAAAATGTAATAAACTACTTCTTTTTTTAGTTAACTTTTATTTATTTATTTATTTATTTTGTATTCAATAGTTTTTTTAAGGTGAATAACTGAAACTCTTTGATAAGGAGATACTATTATCCATGACTTGTATCATATGTTTTCTACCCTTAATTCTAACTATCCTTATCAAAACAATAGTCATTTTGCAATTCATCTAAGTGAATATTAAACAAACAGAAGATGGGCCACATCCTTACCTTACCTCTCTTTCTTCATCAGTTTCTACTATAAAAAGATTATTTAATTTTGCAAATAATGTTTCTTCAAATCTTTTTCTTTCAGAAAATCTTAAACAGAAATGACATTTCACTTTGTCAAATGCCTTTTTAAAATCAATAAAACAAATGTTAACATCTCTGTATTTCTCAATATTAATTCTCATAATAACTTTCACATTTCAAATGCATCTCATCTTCATTTAATCTTTTATATCTGAATTGCTTTTCAAATATATGTATAATTTATTTCATTTTTTTTTAAAATTATTATTCTCAGTAATACCTAAGATTTCCCCATAAGATTGAAGTTATTACTCTCAAGTCCTCACACTTTACTCCATAAGATATTTTCTTTAAATTATAACTATTGAAAGTTATAATTCCTTTGAGTCCTGAATTATATCATATACATCAACTAATTCTCTCAAATATCTCCCTATAGTTTTAAGTAATTGAACTTGTATTTCATCAATTCTGCATGTTTTCATTGTTTTTATTTTAGTCATAAATTTTACATCTATTATTTCATAACTTATGTACTTATTTCATCTTCTCTATTTTTATTATTACTTATGAAAACATTAATTTTACTATACAGATGACTTATATTCTCTTGATATTTGTCATTAAATCTATACTTATCTAACATCTTTTTTGTTGCATTGTATAAACAATTTTTATATATCTTATAATTATGTATGCTAGCACCAAAACAAAAAAAAAAGGGTTGTAATTTGATCACTAAGTAAATTTTGTAATGTAAATCAATAATAATAAAAAAAGTAAATTGATTAAAAAAACACAATTACTTTTAAACAATGTCAACTTGATGATTGACTTTTCACACTGTGCATCTTCCTTCAAATCCAATAAGTAAAAATCAACAGCAATAACATAGATCCTATATTAAATAGGAATTAAGTGGGAATTTTAAGTTTTACTATTCATGGCATGATTAGGATGTTTAACAAACTAAAAATCCTTATTTTTTCCAGTCTTTCTTCTTCTTACAATCTAAATCTAGTTTAATTCACACATCTTTTTATGTTCATAGAAAATTAATGCCTGTATTTTATTACTTACTAAAAGACAAGTGACTAAACTATTTCTCATAGTGCAAAAGTTGACTAGCAGACATCTATCATTTTCTTACAAGTGATAAGTTTTAAATGTATTCTATTCCTGAATAGAATTGATAATAATACCAAAAATGAATCACATTCTGTCTATATTATATCTTGAGGTAATTGCTCTTCTATATGCTATGGAGAAACAAAGACCAATCCAAAAACTAGATTGTCATAACTTACTATTAACTGCTATAATAGCGCAGCAAAGTCTGATTGCCTTTTAAGGAAAAATGTTTGCGGTATGGCAATCAGTGATAAGAGAAGGCAAGTTGAATGAAATTCCAGTACAGATTTGAACTCTTTTTTGTCTAGATGCCTTTGTAAATTGTTGGATTTGGTCTCAAGTAAATTACTGATATATATTTTGCTAAATTCATATAATTATGATAATGCATTTTGTATACAACTTTATGCTATAGTTAATTGAAATATATTTTTATTTACTTAAAACTTAAATTTTCAAATTATTTTAAAAGGTAAAAGCAGAAAATGATGTTCAGTAATGTGATGTGATGCACTGAGACTTCTCCTTAAATGGAGTCAGGAATCTCAGCAACTATGCCCAGAGAAACCTGTTAGTTACTTTACTTTCCATTCCCCATTCTAAGTTTTTCCATATTCTGCTCTATTCCATTTCCACAACCTAATCTTTGTCAACTCTATGGCCTTTGTATCTAAATCCTCCATATCTTATAAAATTAAATCTGTTTAAGGAGAAGTCACAGTATATTTTCAGTATGAAAATAGGCAGCACTAGTGACATCTGATGAAGAAACTAGACATAGACAGCTTTCAAATCACATTTCAAACTTTATTGCAATAATTTTTTTAAAATAAGCATTAGAGACTAAAGTTATTTATTTATTTAGTATGTGGATTTTTTTAAAAAGAAAGTTAACTATTGACAAAAATGTTATAAAAAAGACCTATAGGCAAACCAAGAGATAGATTCACTAGATGTCTTTATTAAGTCCTTCAATTCAGTCATTGCAGGCATATATTTGATAGCATCTATGTGATACATGATTTACATAGTTTCAGTAATAAAAAATAAACAAATGGTTTATTGCTCAGGAATTCATAAGAAAGCAAAACTCACTATACGTATGGCCACACACAGCAAGCTAGAGTAATCAGTGGATGCCAGAAAACTTGTGCATAAAATCCCCATCTAGTGCCTAATCATCCAATATTCTCAGACTAGTTTCTGTCTTGTGGCCTTTGTCAGTGAGGAACCTTGGATCTGAGAGCACTGCACCTAGATCTTAGGATCTAATGCAACCCACCAGCAGCCACCTTTTATCTCCACTTTACTACAAAACTACGAGTCTTAAATTTAAAACACCTTAATATTTTCAATTCAAACCCATCAGCTTATATAGTCATATAGGTTTGAACTCAGTTCAGTACCCATACATTTTGGTGTCTTTGGTTCTTTAATAACCATAGCCACCACTATCCTATTAGGCAGAAATCCTTCTGGCATCCATTGATTATTCTAGCTCGCTGTGTGTGGCAATACGTATAGTGAGTTTTGCCTGTTTTAACAATAGTTATAAGCAAGCATAAGAAATGGTGATCATGTGATGTTTATTGAATTCATAAGAAGTTTGAGCGCTGGAAATAATGGAGCTGGGCTGCAATCCTTGGATCTTGAGTTCTAGAATTTGCCATTTTTGTCATGCATGGCTGTTTTCTTTAAAAACAACTGTTAATCTCTGTATTACTGCTGCAGTTAGCACTAGTTGACGATTTTTCTTTGATATATGTGGTATAAAAAATATTAGTATTGTTAGCATTTATTAAAAATAATAAAATATTTTTATTGTAATTTTAAGAAATATTTTTTTTTTTCCTTTCATGTTTGTTAGGTAGCCTGGCTATGATTATGTATTCATGTTTTTAGTAATACTTTTAATTCAAAGGAAAGCACTTATACTCATTTTTAGTATGGTGTAAATTCTGCAACGATAATTTTTCATAATAGAATTAATAAATATTATTTATAACATTTTTTATGGGTAAGAAAATTTCCAAAAATGAAAGTTTGCATTTCAGCCTGATTTTATTATCTTTTTTTTTTTTAAATGAAAAACTAAAAATTCTAATAAATAGAAGTAATAACAATTACACATATCTGTACTACCAATATTACCAATTCATTGTCACTCGATTCTTTGAGTATACTTATTAGAGAAACTGCTTTTAAATAACAATGAGTGATATATATATATAATTGATTAATGTGTGATCACAGCTTGTTATAATGTCTCTGATCATCTTATCTAAAATTTGGAATTTGAGTGTAATTTGGAAATTATTTTAAGTAGTTTATAATTTCCCAAGAATTTAGATAAACAGACATTTATTAATAAATGGGCATGCAATTATTTTTACTTCGAAGTTAAAAAAGAAATTCTCGTCAATCAATAATCACCAAGTTTAGCAACTAGAGTCTTCTTCGTTATTGGATCACTTAAAGTGCTCTATCTGAACCTAGACATATTAAAAATTGAAGTACTAAAAATACTATAATGCATAGGTTTTATATCATTTTTTAAATCTTTTTTTTAGTATATCATGATAATTTCCAGTATGTGTACATATAAACATATATTAATATTTATTGATTTCATGTACAATTGCGCATGATAAATTAACAATAATAATAAATACGTAAATAATAATAAATATGTCAGTTTTCATCATAACCAAATTTGTATCTAGATTATTTTTTTCCATTCTCTCTTTTTGCTTATAATGTCCAAAAATTTTTAGTAAGCAATATTTCAGAGAAATGTAACAAACAAAGTATATGCGTAAACGTATGTGTGATAAACTTAAAATTTATAAAGCTAGTAAAATTTGCTTAGTGCACTTTTGACTTAATTAATTGTATTAATCGTAGTCATGGCATTGGTAGTGGAAAGAACACTGTAAAACTTTTTAAAGAGATGAGAGTAAGTAATTAGCATATATGAATGGCAAATTAGTTGTTTAAGTTGGCAATTTTTTCAAAAAGGTAACACAGGAGTTATTTTTATTAATTGATATTTATCCCTGATGATATGACAAGCCTCTTTCAGCTTGCACTTGGAATCATTGTGCTCAGAACAAAGGTATGGATAGTTGGATTTGTGTTCATAAAAAAATGATCTAGTGTCAATTTGAGTTTCGGCATGTTTATATATATAGTACTGGTGTTGCACAATCTCAGTGGACAGGTTGGCACATGATTTCCACAGAAAGGCAGTTAGTGTGGGTGCATGTGATTTTGTATACTATTTGTGCTTTTGGTTTAGGGGCAGAATATTTTTGTATTGTTGATAAGTCAGGGGTATGAAGGCCTATTTGATGAGTTAAAGAGCATATTTTATTGATGTGCTAGATGGCTCAGGGATGATGTCCAGGGTTTATCATTGGTTGCTAAGAGTAGATGTTTGAGTTTGGAATAAAAATCTTTAACAGTTTGAATCAAAATTATGTTTTTGATATCTGATAGTGTACAAATCTGAGAGATAAGATTCGATGTTATGTCTTCTTATTGGACTCAAATTTACACAATTGATGATTCTGATATAAAAAAAGTTTTTAGACCAATATGTTTGTGAGATTTTTGCTTGATGGACTTGGGGCTTATAATACCATGTATATGAATACGCTTAATGAGTACTTTATAGTGAAAATGATTGCCTAGAATAACACAAAAGTTTTTGATATTATAATAAAAAGCATGTAATTAAAAGGATTTGTTATTATTTTAATTTATGTTTTTTTTTGTATTTAATATATTTATTGAAAAAAAAAAGATATGAAAAAATATCACTATAAATTACAAATTTTTTTGTCTATCTCGTATGATCTTTAATTAAAGCAAAATTTACCTGTGTTAAAGGAACAGATTTCTGTAACAATGATTAGTGTACTGTTACTTCTAGTAGAAAAGTAAAGCACAACTGTTCCACATCACTTAATAACAATTCAATTATCATTATTTTTTGTGTGTCATCAGTTGATCTTAGAACTTTTTGCACACTATTATTAATGATCATTGTTTTGTATATAGAAGACAAATGCAGTACACTTTAAATGTGTAAAAAAATTATTAATCCAGCTTTCAATCAAAAATAATTTTGAATGTTCTAAAATAAGGAACTTTGATTTTTAGGTAAACTAGGAATAAAAATCGCAGTTATGACTTGCCACAGGTGAGATGGAAATCATAGATGATAAACTAGAGCCATAACCCTATTAAGTCTTGACAAAGGTATCAAAAAGATTGTAGATAACTGAAAGTGCAAGTCCTAGACCTTATTTTTGTAAGCTTGGAGGTTAATTAATTGGGTGCTCTTTTAGTATGAGATCTCCGCCATTTTGAATTTTACAAACGCCCAAAAACGTCATCTGACATATCTAAGTGATAAAAAAATAGTCACATTACCAGAGTTCTAAATGTTTTGCATTTTTGTGTACTTTTTTATCACTTAGATGTATTAGATGACGTTTTTAGTAATTTTTGAAATTCAAAATGGCGGAGTCTATTCGTGTAATATAATACATTATTTGATTGTAATTGTATTCGACTAATAAATATATGTATACTTCGATTTAGGCTCATCAATTCATTGTTTATGTAGCAGTGTCTTGCCTATTCTGTGTAGATGGTACTGGCACTTAATGAGGAAAATTATGCACCACTATTACAATGAATGTACACATTAATACCCCACATGGTTTAGTGCAATGGTAGAATGCCAGACTTTGGAGCATTAGGTCCTTGGATGAATTCAAATTTTGGCAACGTCCACTGCTGGGATTTATGAATGTCCATGCAGTAATACCTTTCTATTATTTATTATTTAATCTGTTAATGGAAACATAACATTAACCCATATTTTTTTTATTTTGGGTCAGAGCAGAAATGGTTTGTTTTCAATAGATAATCAAACTCATACTTTATTATGCACTAGGTAAAAAAAATTATTCATTTTCTATAGTGGCATTCCAAATCCTATGTACGCTATAACTTTTTATGCTTTTTAAATTTCATAGCTATCATTTTTATACTAAATTTTTTCAGTTATCAGAAAGTTTTCAAAACTATTACTTGATTTTTTTTTACCATTATTATTACAAATATTATTACAAGCTTTTATTATTTCAAGCTTTTTAATCATCTTTGTCCTTTGAGCATTTTTATTAATTCGTATCTTTGCGTCTGGAATCTGTAATTCACTCAATTATTTAGCTATCAAAAGCTTGTACAGGTATTATCAGGTAGCTTTAATTCATTTAATATTTAACAGTTAAAAGCAGCTGTTTGCCTAATGATGTACTTTTCTTATCATCTGTCATTTTTCCAGCAGTCTTCTAGTAATTTAATAGCTATAATAAGGAAAAAAAAACTATTATTTTATTTCTTAGAGTTTAGTAAAAAATTAAAAGGAATATGACAATAATAGCTGTTAAAAAAATATATATATATATTTTGCTTAATTATTTTCTGTCTTAAAATAGATTATTTTTATTCCACCCATTTTTAAAAGTTGAATTTTATGATTTTTATTTTTCTTAATATTAAATTATTCTATAATTATTAATTATTAGAAATTAATTCTTCTTCTTAGAAACACTGCTCAATTCATATAATTTTTATCTGTATCAATATATTACATTATTTTCTACATTTTAAAAGATGCTTTATTTACAGCGCCAAGATACATAATTGTGAACAAAGGCATTGGTTCAAACAGATGATTACAAGTATTGTCTACCATGAATTTTCAGGGTTACAGTATGAAGATCCATGGGAACATCATTGTTACAAGGTCATAAATTGAAAAAAAAAACAAACCTATATCTCAACATTTAGATAATAGCAAATATTAAATGATAATGATCATCGTAAACCTAAAATTACATGTAACGAATATAATTTGGATATCACTACAAAGCAGTCCAAGGGGGTTAATCACTCCTATGGACTAGGGACATATCGACATAATACCTTGGGTTTATGATCGGATCACAAGAGTGTACAATAGTGCCCGATCAGGAATCCAAAACTCTATGATTAGCATTCCATAAAAATACAATCGTGATTTTATATACAGATCATTATTATTATGTTATAAGTTGAAAAGATCACAACTTTTATTTTCTCAAACAATTATCATAAAATAATAGGAAATCTTAGATAATAGGTACTGATAATATCAGGATCAAAGCAAGTCAATAAAAGTAAGAAGGAGATGGTATCTAAACACTTAAAGAAATAAAAATATATATATATAACGCACTTAATCTTTTTTGCATCAATAATTATTAAATTAACAACTAGTTCTTTTTATTATATTAGTGAATAAAAACGGAAAGGGAAAAAAAATGAGTCTGTAGTGCTATGATTGTAATTAAATGATGAAAACGTCTTGGAACAACACACTTCCCTTTATAATAGTGAGTGCAAAGAGGTGATTGGTAGCCCAAAAGATTCAATGGTTGAACACTGTAGTAGTCTAAAATGATTGAAAACCATAAAATAAAAATCAGTTGAAAGAAAATGAAAAAAAAAAACCCTATTGGTGATTAATTTACTTGTAAGTACAGATAATAATTAGTAATGAATTAGATCAAAATGAGTGCGCTAGAAATATTTATTTACACTATCTTATTTTAGGGTATTATAGCTAGGCATTAATATTTGACTGCCATTGATAAAGTTTTATTTTATATCTTCTTAACTCGATTTATAATAGCATATAATTGTTCAAAATGGCGACATAAACTTAAGTTTAAGAGTCACATTATTAAGATGTATAATCAAACAATGCTAGTTTTTGCTTTTTAATTATTCCTTTACTGTGTCTTAGAATTGATATATACTTTAATGTATTGTAAATTCATTATTGTTTTTAATATTATCCAACCTACGAATGCTAAAATTTATTATTCATTTCGATTTCATCTTATCTGGTGGTTATATACAAAATATAATATATGTGTAATAATGCTAAGACTATAATGGATTGATAATTAATTACATATTAAAACAAGTCAACATTTGGACAATATCAATAACCATCAACAATCTCAAACTGTTGTCAAAAGGAGGTTGCTTTGATAACAGTTTGAGATTGTTGATTGTTATTGATATTGGGATTGTCTAAGTGTTGACTGGTTTTAATGAGAATATGATATAGTATGATAGAAGCTGCATATCTATGTGCAGGGGCTTTTATATCTTAGTATTTAAATAGAAAGTAGGTTGAAGTAAAGAAGGGTTCTCCTCTTTTCTTCCATAGCATAAGCTTGTGGTTAAAGACCTGTAGAGGTCCCTACTATCGCATTTTACACGCATATTCTCGAGGTTACAGCCTTGGTAAATATTTTTCTATGAAGATATATTATCATTTTAGTAAAAGTTTTTACTTTTATTAAAAATTAATAAATAACTTTTGGAATATGTGTGATAAAAACTTAACCTAAAATTGAAGAAAGAATATTATATTTAGTAAAAGGTTTTTTTTTTTTTGGTTAGGATATATAAAATTAAACTTTATTTCCATGAATTTTTTTTTAATATAAAATAATGAATGATAATTAAGATGTAATATAACTATTAACTATTTTAAATATATGTCCAGTGATTAATATTATGAAATACATTGAGATTAATACTCAAATCCCTGGTTTTTTAAATAAATGAAATACTCTCTCAATCCAAAGCACAAGACAAAACTTTTTTAAAAGAAAGAAAATGGATTGTCTTCTCTCTTTATCTCTTTTTCTTATATAGATATTTACCTGAAGCACTTTGGAAAGAATGCCTGTATTTTAAAATCCATTATATTACTTTTAAAGCTAATTTTTAAATTGATTTATATTATTTTAATCGACATTTGTGAAATTCTTCAATTTACATATTGTCAATATCAACTCAAAGAGTGAAATCTGTAAATACAAAATATTTCCAGTGATTAATATTCTGTAAAATATTGAGAATAATATTCGAACTATTGGTTAATTAAGTAAATGAAAATTTCACAAATGACAATTAAAATAATAAAAATCAATGTAATTGGTTTTAAAATCCAGGATTATTTTCCAAAATGCTTCAGATAAGCCTCTTTATATGAAAATGAGGTAAAGAGAAAAGACAGTCTATTCTTTGCTAAGAAAGTTTTATTTTGTGCTTTGGATTGAGAATATTTTATTTAGTTAGTGAATCATTAGTTGACTATTAATTTCAAAGTATTACTATTAATTATTTTATTTGTGTTTTACTTAATTTAAACTTCGTTCTCATTTCATGTCTGGCTTAATTTGAATTTTCTTTGATTCAAGATATAAAAAATTTTTGGAATAAACCTCAAGATGTTTTAAATGATGTAAACTATTGGCCTAGTGTCCTGCATGATTAATGCAATGGTATAAGGACAGATTCTAGGACTTAAGGATCTCAGATCATTTTTATTTCTGGCATTTGAACTTCTTATGAATTCCTGAACAATTTAATTATCCATTGGCCTAATAATTAAAATTACTTACTTATGAGTAAAAGATTTCTGTATTAACTAAGAAGGTAAATAATATTTCAATTTGCGAAGCGAAAACTGAAATAAATTGAGATACTGCAAGATCTCAAGCACTTGTTATAAAACTTATCAGATAGCGTAGATATTTATGACTGGCTTAGTTATATAGAAAGAAAAGTAGAGAGAAAAGTGGCCACCCTTTTCTCATAAAATCTTTGTTGTGTGTTTAGGTTTGGATTTCGTTTGGACGGCTATTATGTCATCTGATTGGCTGTCAGACAAGTTTTATAATGAGCGCTTGAGATCTTGCAGTATCTCAATTTATTTCAGTTTTGGATTAACTAAGATAATAAAATTACAACATAAAAAAATGAAATTATGCTCAATTATTTGTAGTAAATTTAAAGGATTTTATAATATCTAAAATAAAACTTAAAATTTACAATATTAAAAATTAATCTGTTTTTAAAAAATAGATATAATGAAGTTGTACTTATTTTCATAATGTATATTCAATATATATTGACTCTCTGAGATTATATTTAATTTCAGTATTAAAATAATAATTAATGGTTTTCCATTTGGGAGATCTTGTAACTTTCAAGCACAGAAGTTATGGAACTGAGATTTGTAATTCAAGGCCTTTTAGTTCTTGAGTAGATCACCATCACTAATAGCTATAATACACTTTGCATCACTGTACTCTAGATCCATCTATAAATTAATAAGTAATAAATGGATAACAGATTTCCAGATTAATTTTTTCATATTAGCTATCTTGTATGGTAGGTGTTTGATTACAAATAGCCATCCAGGAACCATCTTCAAAGTATTTATGTACTCTTAAGTCATCCTATTTATTTTTTAGAAAGAAGTGCAAGTTTAAATACTTCAGGAAGGCATTAATATCTTGATGTTAATAACAAACTAATTTTTGATGCTTTTTTTTAAGCCTTAACCAATATTGTTATAATATGAGTGTTCAAGTCTTAACATAAAGCAGGGTTGCTGATATTACAGTGTATGAGGATAAATCAAAAATGATCTGTGAACAGGCTTTAGAATTTATTTTGATAAACTTCCCTAATTTTCAACTCATTTTATCCATCTGACAACAACATTTCATATATGCTCCATTGAAAGTGTTTTAGGCTGAGCTGTGATTCACAGTGTACAATTTTTTTCATTTCTTCACCACACATGAACCTTTGTCCTTGTAAGGCCTCTTTTGTGATATCAAATAGATGATATACAATGGATCAAGATGAGGATTATAGAAAGAATGAAAACCTTAAAACAAATTTTTTGGAGATTGTCGAAAGTGTGGGCTTTGGTGCATGAGTATGCATTATCATGCAATAACACAATGCTCTTGGATAGCAGTCTTCTGGGATTTGTCCAAATTTTAGACTTCAGTTCATAAATGAATACTTTACTGTAATTAAGCACTGATGATTGTTGAACCTTTTTCCTGATAATTATTCAATACTGGCTCATGAAAATCCTAGAAAAGTATCAGCATCAATTTTTCAGCTGGTGGTTGACTTTTGAACTTTTTCTTTTGAATTTTTACTCTCTTGTGACAGAACACTTTCACCACACTGTGCACAAAATCCTAGATAACTCTCAACAACCAGATACACAAAAAATATAACTGCATGGTGCTTTTCTTTCATGCAAAGCACAAGTGGGACAGCCATTGTTTCTCACACCATAGTCACATTTTAACTAACTTAATATATACAAAACTACACAGTAATGACTGTATAGAGAGAAACCTTTTACAAAAAGTGCTGATAAGTAAGTATGGTCAAATATAAATGATGTGTGGATTATTTTGATAAAACTTGAATGACATAGTGATGCATTAAAAATAACATTTCTATTAACAGGTAGTTTGCACCTTATCACCAAATAATGCATTTTAAAAAGAAAATTATATTACGATGTTTTTATGTAATAGTCCTAATTAGAGTTCTCTTTTCCAAGGAATTATTTGGAATCATTAACTATATTTACATCATTAAAAATTAACTATTTATAGTTCTTCTATACGGAATGTAATAAATGTAGTAAGTGCACTTATACACAATTATAGAAAAGCTTGTTATTTCTGTAAATTAAATATGGCCTAACACTTTCAAGAAGTTATGGAATTCTCATATTCATAGCAAGATGAACTATAATCATAATGGAGAGATGAGTATGATTGTACATATTTGAAGAGATTAAAATTTATTTAAATTCAATGTTAAATATTTAAATTATAGTGTCCATTTTTTGGAGAGAAGAAGGATGAGTCTCTATGGTTGATAGCATTCATATTATTGGCTATATAGCAAACCCTCCCATTTTTCTCTTTGAATCACCCTTGTCTACACACCTTTCCCAGCACCCATACTTATACAAAAGAGCCTCTGACAAACCAGAACGTGGCTCTATATTCGTTGAGCACCAAAAGGTGATAGGACTTCAATTTGTTCCCTCTTACACAACCATCCAATACCTCAAATGAAATGATTCAAAGAAAAAAATAAGTGAGGCTTGCTATATAGCCAATAATACAAATGCTATCAACATAGAGACCCGCCCTTCTCTCTTTCTCCAAAAGATTGAGGCTCTAATTTAAATATTTAAATAAATTTTAATCTCTTTAAATAATGTATTTACACTCATCTCTCCATTATGACTATAGTTCATCTTGCTATGAGTATGAGAATGCCATAAGATCATGAAAGTGCAAAGTCATATTTAATTAATTTATAGAAATAAAAAGCTTCTCTACATTTGCATATAAGCACACCTATTACATCTATTAGATAAAATATATATATATTTTATTTGTGAATTTATTAGAATTCAAGAATAGATCTTTTTATCCTATCACTGTAAATCCAAAATTTACTAAGACTTTATCTTGTGTTTGGAAAGGAAAGCATTGATTATAACTATCGTTCCATCTGTAAAGCGCATGTGCCGTGGTTTAAGCTATGTTGTTTCTAAATAAATGTATTAAAAGCTAAATTAGGTTACATTTTGTCTACGTTTTTATAATAATTATGTTACAGGTGATTATTACCCCCCCCCCTTTATATAGAAAAAAAATGATTTAGTCCATATGGATAGAGTGTGTTGATTGTTGTTGTAGTTTGTGTTACTTGTAGTTCTTGGGGATTTGAAGAAAAAAACGGACTGTTCATAATATTTTATCTGTACTTATATAATTTTAATTTTATTTGTGTGTACAATTAATTTGTTTACTGTAAAGGGTAAAGGATCATCTTTAAAATTCTGTTTGGATAATCTACATATATATATTTAGATATTTAAAATAACAATATTTTACATATATATTACTTTGTGTAAATTTTTATTTTTTTACAACTAAATAATAATGTTACATATTAATATTTTATATTATAATCTATTAAAATTCTTAGTCATGTTTTTGATTGTTTTTTTATTTATATTTCTTCTATTATATTCTAATCAAACTTGGTGATGATTTTATATGACCTATGTTATATTCTAATTTTTAAATGTAAAACAAAAATCATTAACTTGATAGTATACATATATATATAATTCAATAAAATGTTAAAATCCATGATTTGCATTCTGCCTGATTATAAATTATTTCATACAGTGATCATATTAATGAAATTTCTCATATGTTCAACATTATATACATAAGATCATTTTCAGATATTATCATTCAACTTCAGGATAAAAGTCTCTAAATTTAATCCAGATTCTCCACTCTATAGCCTGTCTTTCTCATATCACATTAGTATATTTCCTTATTTCATCTACTTTATCTTACATGTGATCTTTTTCTGTGTATTTTACTATCTCAATTTTAGTTTTTAATTTTTTCAATAATGACAATGACATTTGTTTTTTCAACCTTATATGTTGCTTTTGATCCCTTTTTATTATTCCTAACAAACAGCTCTGCATATTGTGTTGAATGGTCTGAAGTTCTCTGAAATTGTTAAGGTTTTCAAGTCTCAGTTTCATTTATAAGATCAAGTAACACACATCAAACATGTAGACAAATTTCAACTTTTAAAGTTATTTCTATCAAAAGCACATCAAAATTTAATTCTTATGATTACTTACATTCATTATGTTTTCATTATGTTTTAATAATGTGACCAACATATTTGTAATCATTCACTTCTGTTTTATGATTATCAATCTTTATTTTCTACTTTCACACAACCCACAACTCTCAGTGCCATCTTATATTGCTGACTCACCTGATCACACACATGTGAAGAGTTGTGGATTAGAGTAGTTTTAAGCCTGTCCATTAAAGTATGAAGATTGACTATCTTAATATAATCTGAGAATTGATTGTATATATGTGTGGAGATGGTAATCTGGACCAACTGATGAATGCTGGTTTGGCATGAAATATGGATATTGGTGATTATATATATATATATATCTTTTCAACATGTGTATGATCAGGTGGGTCAGCAATATAAGATGGCATTAAGAGTTGTGGATCATGTGAAAGTCTGAGTTCGAATCCCGCATATATTACATATATAAATGCAAGTGTTAAGGCCATACAATGTATTTTTCTACTTTTATGAAAATTTATTGAATGATTAGTTTTTTTTTTCTTCTATTCTTTATCATATGTCTTTTTTCATCTGATAAGTTTTTTACAATATTTCTTGAATCTCTGAAATATTATTTATAAGAACATTCACATCATTTGCAAAATCTAGATAACTTAAATAAAATCCATTTTAATCTACTAAACATTTTTTGCAAAGTGTTTCAAAAAGGTTTGAGATATAGAAGACCCTCAAGTAGACTCATATATATATATATATGCATACACATATATATATATATGCATACACAAACTACATATTGAACACATATATTTTGTCAAAGGAAAAATAAATTAATAATTATAAAAAATTATAATAGAAAAAATATGTTTGCCTACAGATTTATTTAAGCACTGTATGAATAGATTTTAGGTTATAATATAATTAGCTCTTGCAAATTATCCGTTATTATCATTTTTTGGCTATTTAGTTTTTATTTTAAATAAGGGTCTATTTCTTAATAACTGCGTCATCTAGAGACATTTTAAATCTAAACGATTTCAACGTTAAGGTAGACAGCAATCAGTAATGAGAATTCAGACATATGTTCCATTACAATTATGAACATTTTTCATTAAGTAATATGGCTGGGAATAAAGTAAGTTAAAGGAGAGTATTTATAATAATAACTTAATAAATTAAAAATATATGTGAATTGCAATATGGATTAATTAAAAAGATTTTTGATTAATTTTTATTTGAAAACCATAACTTTAGTAATATTAAACTTTAATTGTATTCCACATACATACATATTAGCTGAAACACACAGGCTTATATATACCTGTGTCTATATATGTAATATATAGGGTATATGAGCAGAGACTTTCACATGACCCACTACTCTCCACACTATCTCATAACACTGATACACTTGAACCCACATATGTTGAAAAGATAAATAATCATCAATATACGTATTTCATGCTAAACCAGCAATCATCAGTTGGTCCAGATTACCATCTCTATACATATATGCTATAAGTGTTCAGATATATATTAAGATAGCCAAACCTCATACTTTAATGGACAGGCTTCAATCCACTCCACACTTCAACTCTTCAACTGTCCATCCAATTGAAAATCTGATGATGGAATGGTGTGTGTTTCAGCTATTACATAAGTAGAGATGTCTGCCCATCCCTTCTATGTGTATTAAATGGATTATGTCCTGCACATGAGGGGTCATATTGACCTTAGGTCAACATGGGTGTGACAAGAATCTCAGTCTCAGGGTGGCCTTTGAGCATTCCATCATCAGATTTTCAATTGGATGGACGGTTGAAGAGTTGGAGTGTGGAGTGGATTGAAGCCTGTCCATTAAAGTATGAGGTTTGGCTATCTTAATATATATCTGAACACTTATAGCATATATGTGTAGAGATGGTAATCTGGACCAACTGATGATTGCTGGTTTAGCATGAAATACGTATATTGGTGATTATTTATCTTTTCAACATATGTGTGTTCAAGTGTATCAGTGTTATGAGATAGTATGGAGAGTGGTGGGTCATGTGAAAGTCTGTGCTCATATATCCTATATAATACATACATATTAAATTTTATCAGTATATGTATATGAGATTTTTGTTTCTTGGCATTATATGGTTATTTGTATATGGTTTTATTTTTATGCTCCAATAGTTATATTGTGGAGGAAGATAATCATAATTTCGATATAATAAATGCTTTCAATAATAGCAATTTATGTTTATTTATATTCATTATCAAAATATTTATTCATGCATTATTTTAGCATGATAGAAGGATTTTAAAAAATTCAAATAGTGATGAATGGGGATATTTTGTGAGAATGCTTATGTTGAACTATATTTATCATAAACTATAATGTGACTTGTCAAATTATCCCATATAATATATTAATTTTCAACCCATTTACAATTTAGATCTCCAATCATTTTATCAGGAATCATATTTATAAACTCAAAACATTGAAGGATAATATCATTTGAAAATCTACATATGTCAAAATATAAGTATTGTTTTGACATTGCAAAATAAATATCAATGAGTCTTTGGTACATAATAATTAAATGTAGTTCTGGTGTTGTCTAATCATTTTGTAAAATATTCATTACAGAAAAAACTGCTCAATATATATATATCTAAATCTGCCTTTAAACACTTAATTTTAAAAACTTGTGTTATTGTTAAACTTAAGAAAGCAAACTAATAAATAAATTATTTCATTTATCTATTACCTGTATCAGAGTTTTAATATGATATATTTGTCAAGCTTAGAATAAAAAAAAATTCTCAATATGCATAGAATATTTATTTATACATACACATTTGAATTAGCTTTTCCGAATTCAAACATTTTCTATTAAAGTATTCAATCTTTCATTTCCGTATAAAATCTTTATTTTATATTAAAGCATAATAAATTAGACATGATTTTTTTAAATATAATTTTACAAACCAAAAATATTCTAAAAAATCATAGTTTAACTTTACAAATATTGGAAAAATAAGTTGTAAATATGAACAAAGAATGTTATACATCAAACAATAGTCATACATTAATGTGAAATTAAAATCTCTCAGTAAAAAATGAATTTGTTTTTATTTTTTAAGTTTTTTTCCTGTAAATGCGAACAAAAAATATGTATTTATTATAAATCAATCATATTATATTTTAAAATCTGATATTTGCTGTAAAAATTTTACAATATTTGAAAAGATTTTAACACCTTGTCATTTCTTATAGATAATGATGTTATATGTTTTCTTTGTTAAATGTTATTGGCATGTTTGGTAACTTTTATTTTTAAATATAAAATAAATAAATAACATCAAAGTATTTTTTTTTTACATTTTAAATTATTATCAACCAATTAGTGTATAAAAATAATCAAAAATATTTAATAAACACACACAAAAAAATTATATATTTTTATTCCAAAAATTTTGCATGAAAATGAGATTTCCAAGAAAGAATATATTTGAAGGGTTTATTTCACTTCTAAGCAATAGAGTAAAAACTATTCATTTTATTTGACTGTCTGTAAAGTGCTAATCTTTTCAGATTTTTTAAAATTAATAAATCAATCAAAGCAGGCTTGTAAAAACTCCTACATTAATATCAGTCACATTTTTTAACAGTAATCATTATAGATAAATTAAAGATTTCAACTAGAGTAAAATAATGGGTTTTTTTAATTTTGGGAGGAAATCCCATCAAAAATAATGTGATAGTATGTGTGTGCATGTATATCAAGTAAGCAATTAGATAAAACATTTTTAAAGTGTTGTAGTATATTATAGATATTATTTACTTTGAAGTGCAATCTGTTCAACTGTTTTAAGAAAGTGAGTAGTAATGATTTAATAGTAAAGTAATATTTATAACATATTAAAGTTTTTATGGATTCCTGACACTTATAGAACACTAATGCACCTTCTGGCTGTGCAAAAATGTAATATAAAATAGGTTAGAAAAAGTAAATAATGAATTTTTTTTAAAAAAGAGAATAAATGATATTATATTCTGAAGCAAAAGAAGTTTTAAATAAAATATAGCTTAATTGAACAATACATTTAAGCACTATGTGCTAAGTAAGAATAGCAATAGGCATTTTAAACAAAAATAGTTTATAGAAAATAACACAAACATTGTTATTTTTTAAAAAAGTAGGGGACCACTATGATATCCAATTTTGTTGTATTGACTTATAAAAATGATCTAACTCATCATTGTCAACCATTATCAATCCACTACAGGATGATCTCTCCAAGTTCAATCCATCTTCTCTGATCTCTAGCCTCTCTTCTCCACATCACCCCTGTACCCTTTCTTATTTCATTCATCCACCTCACTTGTCTCTTTCTGGATCATTTACAATATCTTGGAATCCAGTTTAAGATTTCAATTGTCAATCTATTATCATCTCTTCTAGCAATACATCCAGCTCAACTCCACTTCAGCCTTAATTCTTTTAACAATCCTCAGTAACACCTGTTTGTTTTCTAATCTATGCATTGCATTTTTGACCTCTTTTTGTTACTCCTAATATGCATCTCTTCATACTTCTTTGAGTGGTCTGAAATCTCTGTATTTTCATATTAAGTGTCCAAGTTTCATATTCATAACTAAGAATTGGCAAAACACATTTATTAAAAATCTTTCTTTTCAAACACATAGGCATATTTTCTTTTAATATTAAGTTATTTCTACCAAAAGCACTCCAACCATATTGTAAGTGAAACTAGTATATTATAACGGTCCGAAAGGAAGTGGAATCCCAGTCTTACCATATCTGCTGACAGAGCGCCACTAGGCTACTTGAACCTAGAAAATTTATAGAGTAGGCAGATAGGCGCTGTTAAAGATCCAACTTTTATTTATTATTTTAGACCATTAGTGTAAGTCACTAGCTCAGTGGAGATGCAGAGATAATATATACAACTTGTTTAATTTGTATCTTAAATATAAAAAAATAAAAGCCACTGCCAGTAATTGACACACAAACAACATTTATTTACGAACATATATAATCATTTTAAAACTTGAGAAATAACGTTTATTATTTTAGATTTTAATATTCTTTTAATTTAAATTATTATTTTAAGATTTTAAATCATCTACAACAAATGAATTTTATGTTTATTTTAAGACTGTCAAGTATGAATAAACTACATAGATTTGCATTTGAAAAGAAAATATTCTATCCCTTATTTAACCTTAGGCCAAAAGTTCGCAATCAAACCAGCATCAATCCATCTGATACATTGATGTATTCAATGTAGCATGAAAATATGACAGCACAAAATACCATACTGTCAGGAATGTACATCTGAACAGTATGGTTAGAGAAGACATTAACTCTCAACCAAACAGGAAAGCTATGTCTGTCAGCAAGAAGAACAAAAAAAAATTTCATAGGAAGGGACTGCATTTTCCGTCTTACTATTCCCTTCCATAGGCAAAAAGGGATGTGCGGCACATAATGAAGATCCTGCATGTAGTGAACCTCATACCCCATCTACTAATTACACCAATATATCCAATCCATTGACTTAATTTAATTACGAAACAAATAACCTAAGATTACCCTCCCCTAATTAATTAATATAACTTTACAAATCTATATAGCCATTCATGCCCGACTTAAATTTAACATTTATATAAGTTCGCACAGATGGATTTATAAAAGTTTGTTTTTTAATGTTGAGCATAGATCAACTATGTAGATTACACACTCAAAAACATTTCAAAATAAACATAAATGATCAAAATATAAAGTCATTGATGTAATTGCAGAGAGAATTCACAAGAAACCCAATGACATTCATCATAAGATGCCGCATTGACACCAATAACTAAAAAGACATCCGAATAAATACATTTTAGATATTCAACATAAGATATCATTATTTACCAAATGTCTATATATTTTAATCAAATATGAAAACAAAAACATAATTAAACATGAACGAATCTATGCAAGCATCAATACTCAACTTAAATTTAATGCATTTAAATAATTTATACAAATAAATATTAATAGAAATAAAAAAAAATAAAAATGGAAGTGATTTTTTTTTAAAACTTAAATGTATAAAATCTAAACATTAATTATCAATTTGAAAGTCAGATAAGAGTTCATTTTAAAATTTAGGTTCTGAATATTAAAAGTTGAACGAAAGTTTTTAATTATTTTTAAATTTTATAGTTCGTGTCTTACAGAAGGAGAATCACGGTTCCTGGTGCCAATTCCCATGATGTCTCTATTTGAAGTCCGGTCTGTTGTTCTGGAGGAGGCCTAAGCTGGTTCAATCCTGGTATTACAGTCATTTTATTTGAAATAAGTGAGAGAGAGCAGCAAGTGCGTCTTATTGCTCTTCTCACAAAAATCAAGTTGGAACTCCACTTAATTTCAATATTTTTCCTTTTACAGTACTCCTCTGGATTCATTGAACATCGTTTCCTGTTGTAATAATTTCCATTATGGACCGGGCCTTCATTGCTGCTTCTATATTGAACATCTAATTTATTTTTTTCATTCTCTTATCTATATCTTTCAACTGACCTTGTTTTTCTATAAGAGCCCCAATGGCTAGTTTGCTTTTCAATTAATTTATAAAACAATCATTTCCATTTAATTTTTTTTTTTTAAAAAAAGTACGTTCAGATTTAAAAAAAAAAAAGAAAATAATTTTTAAAGTTTTGCATCTGTGCGAATATATATACGTATACACATTTAACAACTCTTTAATTTTTTAGCTTTTAATTTTTATTTACGAACTTAGTTTTTATTTTAATCTTAAATTAATGTAATGACATATTTGACACCGTTACAATATAAAATATGGTATATTTATTTTATATGTTTGTGTTGGTATCTGTATTTGTATTAGTAGTTATAATTCAGTGTACTTCAATTCGTTAATTAAATGAACCAGTAGTATTCATTAGAAATAATTTATTGCAAACTGATGTAGTGTGTGTTCTCAAAGAATGCTGAACTAATTATTTTACCAGCTGCAATATATAGGAGGAAATATCATTATTTGTATGTACATCTCATATTTTTATATACTGTATAGTTTGGTTTATTAATAATATAGTTGTCAAAATATAATTTAAAGGATGGAAATTTTACAAACTGTAAATAATGACTGGAATTAATTTGATAAATCCATATTGCACAATTCATTGTTTTAAGTTTGATATAGTTTAATATTGTAAGGTTGGATAAAATACATGGATATAAATAATAACAAAATATATTAGAAAATCAACTTTTGTAAGCTTGAAAATAAGAATAATTGAATCCTATAAAATTTTAATTTAGTAAGTTTATAAATAACAACTTATCATATCAGAATCAAAAAACACTTTGTGACATTTGGATATTTAGAAGAGAAAAACGTTTAGCAGTCTAGAAAGGAAATTGTTGATTTGCGGGTGTAGATAAATGATAATGGTATATGCAAAAGAGAGATATATAGAAGGACTGAGGATTAGTGTATTTATTATTATTATTCATTACTTTTAAAAATTTATCTAATATAATCTTCTGCACTGCCATAGTAAATTCAAATAGTAGAGAAAATTCATGAAATAACTGTCTGCTTGTTTGGCAGGGAAAATATCAGTCCAGCATTGGAAAGAAGTAGTTTTTAATACACTTCTACTACACCTATGATTAAAAATATCTACAAATGTCTTTAGGATGATTTGCTCTGCAAAATAATTATTTGGGTTATGAGTCCCTATCTGAAATATAATTCTTGGAAGAAATTATTATACAGCTAAATAGCTTAATTAAAAGCTCAGAATATGAGGATTTTCATGTCATAATATGTGAATCCACTATCATATACCAGATTTATGATGAAATTTCAGCTTGCAAGCAATAGGAAACCACCACTTGGAACAATTAGTTTTATATAGGGGATTTGAACTTAGACTTTCACATGACTTTCAACTATCCATGCTATCTCATACTGCTGACACCCTTGATCACACACATGTTGAAAAGATAAATAATTATCAATAAATGTATTTTGTGCTAAACCAGCACTCATCAGTTAGTCCAGATTATCATCTCCACACATATATACAATCAATGCTTAGCTTATATTAAGATAGATGGCTGAAGAGTTGTGGGGTGGAATGGTTTGAAGCATGACCATTAAAGTATGAAGATTGGCTATCTTAATATAAGCTGAGCATTGATTGTATATATGTGTGATGATAATCTGGACCAACTGACAAGTGCTGGTTTAGCACAAAATATGGATATTGATGATTATTTATCTTTTCAACATGTGTGTGATCAAATGTGTCAGCAGTATGATATAACATGGATAGTTGAGAGTCGTGTGAAAGTCCAAGTTCAAACCCTCTATATATTACATATGGAGTGCAGGTATGAAAAAAAACCTGTACTGTACTTTAGAAAAATTTATATATTAAAAATTAGTTTTGTAAATATAAATCAAATAAAGTCAACACAATGCCAAATGGCTTATTATATGTGCACCAAAACAATTGAAAAGAAACCAGTAAAAAATGTTTTATATGAACAAAGATCTATAGGATATTTTAAATAGTGAAAAGAAATATATATTTTTTTATTAAACAATTTATTTTGATAATAAATATTTTGATTAGTTTTTGCTCATTCTGTATAATAATATATCCATGAGTATATAATGGAAAACTTTATAATTTTTTTTAATAATATAAATTATGGAATTATTTTTTTAATGCGGTTGAGATTGTTGTTTTTTTTTTTTTTACAAAATTCTGTTTGAAAGTACTTCTGACTATTATAAGATATTTTTATTGGAGAGATGGCAAAATGAGTAATAGCTTGTAGGTCTATCTCAAAATTCAGGATTATTAATTCAAGAATATAATAAAGGATATAGTACCTTTATCTTATGTGTATATAAAGTAAGATACATAACTGAATATTTATTATTAGACGATTTTGAAAATTGTGTATATATTTTATATATGTGACATTTGGTTTTTTTTATTGTATTATTGTTTTTTATGCTATTAATTATTAATAAAATTTAATATTTAATTACTTTGGTCCAAGTCACTATTATTCTTTGTTGTTATTTAATTTTCTATTTCAGGCTGCATATTTATTATATATACTACATGATTGCCTGAATCCAACTCTCGTAGTATTCTAGAATCTGAGATTATGGTTACAGAAAGTAGGTGTTTACAGGATAAATGTAATGTGGCATTGTCTCTTTTAGATGCAAAAAGGTATCATTATTTAGATAATTTCTGGATTTTTGGAAAAAACAACAACAAAATAATCAGAGAATGACCCATTATTTTGATGATTAATATATTTCAGAGGCATCTTTTATGGTTCAATGTGGAATATGGCCATCGCAAGTTTATCCTTTGCCTCTTTTATACATCAAGAGAGAATAATATATTATATGCATTTTTCCTGATCATGATATATTTTGTTAACCCTGATCTTCTCTGTCTGTTACAATATAAAATTGTAAAATTGCAAACATCATGTTTGTTTTTTTCAATTAGAAAACTTTATATTATTATCATATTTTTGATGCTTCAGTCAAATCTAGTTAGCCATCTTTAAAAAACAACTATAAGTGAAATAAATAAACCACTATATAAATTCAAACTTAACAACAAAAATGTCATTTAGATATGGTTGAAATGTCAAAAATAATATTTTTACTACTATACTTTTATAGATATTTATAATTGGAAAACATAAAAGAATGTTATAATAGATTTAAATAGAGATATATAAAGATAATATTATATTTAACATTGTAAATATATAGAAATATTTTAAAGAACATACTTATTCTAATAAATTAAAACAATTTAAATTCTAGAAAGTATGTTGTTGAACATATTAAAATATCAATTACTTATTATACTATTTTTATGAATTATTGCCATGTTCTTGAAATAAAATGTACAGTAGAAAAATATGGTAAATTCCTTAAAGAAATTTTAGATGTAGATGATACTATTACTTTAAATAGTTTATCTGCTATACATATGTGGTTTCCTTTTTTAAAAATTGTCCAAATGCATTCTTATACATACATATATATGTATTTAAAATTTCACTCTATCATATATGAAATTTATCTGAAATAAACAAGTGAAATAAATGTGCATTTCGTGCTGGTTAAGAACTTATCAGTTGGTCCAGGTTTAAATTTTTTCATAGGTCTTTATCATTTGTTCAGTGTTTAACAATACCAAATTATTATACTTTGATTTACAAATGTCAAACCTCCTACACTCAATGTTAACCTCAATCACTTCATATAAATACATTACTGATTATTGGTGACCATTTATTAATCTAGTTAAAGTTTATATCTGGGCTAGGATAATCGTTAGTTTAATAAATTATTATTAGTAATCATTAATATATCAAAATTACAAGTGAAGAAAGTTTGATAATTTTAAATTTTGTCAAAGTGTAATACATATATATATATATTAATGAATTGGAGAGTTAGAAGTTAAGGAAAAAACTATCAGTAACTTTTATCAATAAGTTATTGTTTATTATACCCCCCCCTATTACTTTACTAAAGAATTCTAATTATATATATATAAACATGTGCAATTGTTCATATTAATATGAAGACATTCTTTATAAAGACAGACTTCATGATAATAGACTTAGGTTATAATAGATAAGGTAATTTTCATTATCTTTATACAAGTAACATTTTAAAATATTATAATTTACTTTCTAACAATCATACTTTAAAAAATATATCGAATGATTTATTGCTTGGGAATTCATAAGAATTTTCATTTCAAAACAAACTTTATTGCACTCAAAGGAAAATACATTAGGTTGATCCATATTCACTGTCTCATTAGACAACCAACAAGTGGTGGATCAGAGTTACAAACAGTGATTGATTAAAGGAATTTATACCTATAAACAAGGAGGTGAGAAGGTTTATATTAAATATAGCAGGATTTAGATAAATGGTAACACTCAATTACATCATACTCAATCTGATAAACCACTGTTGATTAGTGGAAAACAAATTATAAGAGGGTTACAGAATTTGCCTTCTAAAAGATTGTTAAATAAGATGTCAGATACGTGGAAATGTTTAGGCATCCTGATCATACGGTAGTATGTTAAATAATAGGCCGAAAAATAAGTCAATGTGTAAAGAGATCAAAGCAAAACATGGTCTTGAAAGTTCAGTCAGACTAAATAAAGATCAAGCCTGTATTGAAGCTCAGCAAGACAAAATAAAGTTTTTAATCCATAGAAACAAAGTGAACTAGAACCTCACTGAGCTCCAGGTTTGATGTGCAAGCCATGGCATACAAGTTTTCTTGTCTTTGTCCATCAATTTCCACAGTAACCTGAGGAATACAACATCAATGGAACAGTCCAGGTTCTTTTCGAAAGTACCTGGTATCTAATTGACAGATTATGAAGTTAATGTGAGTAGCTAATCAAACAGAGCCAAGCAGGAATTAGGTGAACTTGAGCCAGATCAGGTGTTAGTCATTTTTATTTGGGCAATGTTGCGAAGGCGAGCCCACACTTCACATTGACTAAGGATGTGAGTCATTGACTTGTCATGCTTTTGACATAAGGAGCAGATGGGATATATTTTGTATACCCTTTGGAAGCAAAGAAACATACCGGTGGGCAGGGCAGTAAGGTTAACCTTCAAAAGGAAGTCCACAAACTTTGGTTCCATTTTGAGAAACTTGGTCAACCGGGTGAGGTGGGGGATCTCAACTGGAAGAATGTTTTGTGTCCAATGTTTGACAGCAGGTAAGAGTCCCAGTAGGTCATTTTTTCTTGAAAAATGAGCCAGAGGTTTTAATTGTGTTGAGGACCAGTGTTAGTTGTTGCTGTATCCAAAGAATTTTCCCCCTAGGAGGGGGCCTATCTGTAGACTCGACCTCCTCTTTGGGAGGAGGACTTTGCATGTCTGGGTTATCTCTGAAAATCTTCACAAGGATATTATGGGTGCACTGTGTAAGAAACACCTTGATAGAGTGAAGTCCCAATCCATTAAGGGATTTGGACTTTTGGAGTAGGTTCAGGCTAATGACAGGAGCTCACCCCTCTCCCAGCACTATTTTTTGCACAGGGTTCAACCTTCCTGATAAAGATGCTAGTAGAGGAGAATAGGTAATATATGATCTTTGGCAGCATAATGGCATTCAGGAGGACCACCTTTCACAACAAAGAATGGTAGATCTTGGATAGGGAATTTATGGTGTTTTCAATTTTTTTTAGCAGAGAACTCTCCAAATCTTTTCTCATTACTGATGGGGGGGGAAGGCAAGGTGAAAACTAAGGAACTTCTGAGGGGGTCATGGTAGCGCTAATCCTAATATACCAGCAATTTAAAATATATCAGTAGCAATCAGTGTTCATTGAGTGTTAATAATAACTTTTAAAATATAATAATTTATTGATCATTTTATTGAACATTATTTTCTTATTGATAATAAATATAGCAAATTAATTAAACCAAGGTCAGGAATAATCTTTATAGACCTTATCAATGTACTGATACAATATAATAATTACTTAATTAAGTTCAGTGAAATATTTGTTTCAATATTTATTCAAACATTACTAAATTTATTATTGTATAATATATAGAAATTATATTTTTAAATGTTACTGTATTTTATCTAAATATTAAAAAAATATGTAATTATGACAACTTTATTATAGCACCATCTACTGTAAACTTTAGGAATTGATGGGTACCAAATATTCTATTGTATTTTAAATCCATATTCCCAGACAGGTACTTAGCTTTTAACATTACCAGTGAAACTTAGGATTTAAACTTGGATGTAATGCATTTAGCATATAAAAACCACTTTTAATTCCCTTTTAGTATTCAAACTAATAACCTGAAATTCAAATCAACTTTAATTCAACTCATTTTGTTTGAATAGTCATATAAAATCAACTCTTCAGTATCTATATATTTTAGTATTCTCAATTCTTTTTTAATTGTAGGCATATTTTCACTCTGGTTAAGAATGTTAAAAATAAAAAATCATTTAATACTTTAGTTCACATAGTATATGATAAAACAAAAGTTTGCTTTCTGCTCTAGTGCCATCTACACTAAAATTGAATAACAATTCTTACTGTAAGTCTTAGTAATCTTTCATTTGGATTTAAAACATTAGGTTAATTTCAATGTCTGATTGTTGGCTTTAATAGCGAAATACATACAATTAAAAATGGCCACTAGATGCATAAATGCATTGTTTCTAAGTTTGAACTTCAAGCTCATTAATAAAGGCAAAATCCAGAAAATGTTTTGAGGATAGAAGTTTAAAATGTAATCCAGTATTTGGCATTCATTATATGTATTTAGCATATGATTTTTTATAAGACATTAACTTTGTGATACATAGTTTGTTTTAACCCATATTTATCAAGATTAGTGGCCAATAAATGTCATTTATAAAACAGTTGAAAACAATTATCTTGGATTATCCTGAATGTGTAAAATGATGAGAATCCAGTGGCAAGTAAGAAATCAAATCCAGTTGGCTTTATTGTTTAATCTGGAAAAAGAAATTCAAAACATCATAAAATTTTTATTTTTACACTATAATTCTTTAATTGTAGATTCTTGCTTTAACATCCAAAAAAGGGATCTCGATTTGAGGCAAGTCTTAGGTAATGAAATTATACCTTGAGATATTGGCAAGTCTGATCTACTGAACAGTTCTTTTTGTGAAGCAACTTTTCTTTCAATATCTGACAGAGAACCTGAAAAAGAGTAGAATTGAACGAACTAATAATATTTTTCAGAATAATGTTACAAATTGATTATTGTGGATACTTTTTCTTCAAATAGGGGAAGCAATATTTTTCAGCAGAATATGATAGTGCTTAAAAAGCTGTTTTTAAAGTATTTGCATTACAAACTCAAGCAGTGCTAGCTATATTTCCAAGAAAATTATTCTGAAAAATTAATTTTTGTGTAATCTTACCTAAATAAGGAAATAAATTAAACCACAATCCAAGATTACTCCCAAATAGCATGGAATAGAATTATGTTTCAGTCTATTATTGCAAAAGATTATACTTAGATTATAAAACAATTTCCTGTTGTTTAGATTTAAAAATAAGTATAGTCTTTATTGGATTAAGAATAGAGTTCAATGTTTCATGAAGATTTTCAATCTTTTCATATTCTTATGGAAAGATTTTCTACTTCATTAAAGGATCTCTTGAAAAGTCAAATCAATATTATAAATGAATTTTCTGCATTCTGTTTCTGAAAGACCACTGATAAATATATTAAATAAAGTAGTTAAAAGAAATGAACCCTAGAGAAATTTGTTCTGTAAAATTTTATATCTAATATAATTATCATTTAGCATCATTTGAACTTGAGGAATTTTAGAAATTTTTAGAAGACTATTTTTCCAAACGGAATCATATTATCTTGAAAGCCTTTTTTTTTAATTTGAATTTTTAAAGACAAAATTTGTTCACAGGAACTTCATCATAACCTAAACCCAACCTGCTTTATAGGTAAATGGCCTTCCACTATTGGCAAAATTCTTGTTAATATGATTCTTTCAAAATAGTTTTTTTTGCTTTTATACCAAATTTTTTAGAATAGTTTCTATATGAAAATATTGTTGAAGAGGTTTGCCAATCTTGATTTTGCTTTAGATTTTAAATTTTGTAGAAGCTCCGGACATAATCAGTTCCAGTGCCTTTTTTAGTTTAAAACAATCTAAAATCTTCATTAGATTGATATAGTGGAAAATTGTAAAAGAGAAGCTTCAATTCTGCAGTAATGATGCTTTTTTTTATTCAATCAATCCTGAGTTTAGAAGTCTGGTGTATAAGATTAATACCATTAGCAATATAAGTAGTGTATACATACTAAGCTCTCCTGACATTGATTAAACCTTACAATTAGATTTTATAAAGTTTTATTGAAGTCACTCTTCACTTTTTTCTTTTAGATGATATCCAGTGATTTTACAAGGTTGTCAGCAATTACTGGATTACTGGTGGATAAAAATTGGCTATAAAAATCACTGCTGGTTTTATTCCAACCTGGAATGAATTACTTTCAATATCCATGAGAAGTTAACTCTTAAACTCATCATAACAAGGTGGAATTGGAAGTTCTTTTCAAAATATCACTATGTATTGATTTCAGTTAGCTTTCCTTAAATTCTTTCTCAATATGGATAATCACTGTTTATTTATTACAATAGGTGGCACTAGAATAGAGAACTACTTTTCTTTTATCCTTTATTGTATGAACTGAAGAATTAAATGATTTGTTTTATTATTAATATACAATTATTGTATTTTGAAAATGTCATTTCATTGATTGCTATTTCATATTTATTCATCTTTTCATTTGACATAATAGGTATTAGAGCAATATGAGTATTGACTTTTTTTCCCATAGACCATATATGCAAATTTAAATCTATATTCTATGCCAAATGAGGAAAAATGCTGAGCAATTGGTTAACACTTAAAAATGGTTGGAGTAATTTTTTAAATTCAATTGATATTAGAGTTTATGATTAGCAGCTCACATCTTGAAAAAAAAAATCCAAAATCATAGAAATGGGTAGTGGTGCTTTTATTCTTAATGGAATTGGCAAGGTCTTTCCAGCATAAACATAATATAATTAATTGGTCATTCTAATGTGATATTAAAGTAGTATCGATTCTCAGTACATTTCTTTTCTATGGATAAGATATGAATGAAACGGACTTGAAATCTGTTCTTGGTAATAAAGATTTATTTTATCATTAAGATTGTTTAAGTGTTTGTGTAAGAACTTATTGAGGTTTCTTTTCAATTAAAAACATATGCAATCCAGATATGGATTTATGCTTATTAATAAATTAATTATAACAATGTAAAATTTAATAAGCATTAACTCAGTTATATCATGATAATAGGCTTAATATACAATTGTCTTTTTTTAAAAAAGAAAAATTGTTTATCCAATAATAATAACAAGAAATTCTCTAAGGAACTGTCTAAACAAACATATATATATAAACAGAAAACATTTTTATATGAGTGAACTAATAAAAGTAATAAAAAAAAATCTCGGTTAGAATGAAAGAGTTTTTTTTTTTAAGAAAAAAAAAAAGAAAGGCAAATAAAAAGAGCTAAACGTAAAAATAGCTTGCACTAGTAACCTTTTAAAATTATCATGCAATATATACCTACACAAATGAAAATACAATTCTATATATAATTAGTATTATTTAAATGTGTCTAAATATAAAGAAATTGCATCTCTAAGAGATAGTATTACAGTATTTACCTTTTACTTCTTTTTTTTGCACATGCATGTTTTTATACATTTTCTGATTAAAAATGGATTAAGGATTAGGCAATAGAGTAAGTACTCTGTCTAAGTAATAAATCATTTAATCTTAAAACAGGCAAAACTCACTATATGTATTGCCACACACAGCAAGCTAGAGTAATCAATGGATTCCAGAAGGCATGTGAATAAAATTCCCATCTAGAGCCTACTCATCCAATATTCCTAGACTAGTTTCTGGCTTGTGACCTTCGTCAGTGAGGAGCCTTGGATCTGAGAGCTAGGTGCAGTGCTGTCAGATCCAAGGCTCTTCACTGATGAAGGCCACAAGCCAGAAACTAGTCTGGAGATATTGGATGAATAGGCACTAGATGGGGATTTTATGCACATGCCTTCTGGCATCCATTGATTACTCTAGTTTGCTGTGTGTGGTAATATGTATAGTGATTTTGCCTGTTTTTACAACAGTCATAAGCAAGCATAAGAAATGGTGATCATGTGATGTTATCATTTAATCTTCTGATAAGACAATGGTTTGTCATTGCTCATCTTCTTAATATATTTCATTTTAGCTTAAATTAAACTTTAATCAGCTATTTATATCATTAAAATGTTTTTTAGAATATTTTAATAGAAATTATTCAAACGGAAGTCAATCTCTGATAATGCACTATTTCTTAAATATAAATTTCCATGCACTCACCCACCGGTAAGTGTTTAAAAAACTTAAGTGAATCAATGAAGTTTAGAGTGTACATTCTATATACACCAATTCTTACAGACCATGTTTAAATCAGGGCTTGAATCTATTGTGTGCCTGATGTTATAATCAAATATTCAGTTGTACAAATCTATTTATTTTAATAGATATATACTTCTGATGTTCTGTTATTTATTTGCAATAAGAGGGTAGTAAGGATATGAAAATACTTAATGTTCTTATTTAGAGAAACAGTACAACTTATTTAACAAAACAGACTTATTTAATTTAAAATCATAACGATATATAAAATAAAATATCTTCTGCTTTGACAAATAAAAGTGTGGGGTGCTTATCTTTAGAAATAATCTGAGATCCACTTTCTATCAATTTTTAAAGGCTTCTTATTAAGCAAGAATTTCAATTAAAATTTTTTAGTTTATTATTATTCATTGTTTTGCTACTATGTATATTAAAAATAAACAATGAATCTGTCAATTATGCTATATCAAAGTATATGACTTCAGTTATATATCCAGAAAAAAATATAAACAAACAAACAAAAAAGATATTAAAATTCACAAATTTAATACATTTTACTATCTTGAGCTGCCATTTTCTATTTCTGAGCATGATACATAACCAAATTTAAAAAATAAAATTTGTAAATAAATTTTAAATTATCCCAGCAGCTGTTTTTTTGTATTTGAACATGCTATGAATAATCAATCATATTTATTAATAAAATATGACTGATATATATTGAAAGCACATATATTTTACTTTTTCTTTAGTTATCCTTTTTGAGTTTGATGTGCACTATTTCATGTAATAAAATATTTTCTAAGCATAATACTAAAAAATTTTCAAAATTTTAAAATGTACTTTAAGTTAATACAGATTTAAAAAATCAAAATAAAGTCTATGATTATGGAGTAACCAAACTCTGAAAGCACTTAGTCTGCAGAAATTATGATATTGAAAGCCTACAGAAATTATTATATAAAAAAGTTTCACCACAATGCATCAGCATGTTATTAAAACAATTAGAGAGATATAGTTTTTTGTTAAAGAGACAGAATAGCTCAGTTGGGTTGAGCATTGCCTTAAAATTCAATCTTCAAGAATCTAAAAGTGTAAGTTTGACTTCTAGGTAATATTGTCACTGGTTAGGCCAGCAACACCTAAAGAAGAGTGGAGAATAATACTACTTGAAATGGTGTAATTACTAACCTGTGATGTTTATTTGTGTGTTATTACTAACAGGTTGTTTATATTTGATGGATGTATTATGATTCTGTAGAAGAAAAAATTATTGGGGGGGGGGGGTATCACCATGGCTTATAAAAGTCAGATATTTTGCTGCTTAATTTATTTTTAAAATAAAAATACAGTGCCGTATGTTGTTTTTTATTGTTATTTTTTCAGTGAATGAAAAATATATGTAAATTTAGTTTTAGAAGAAACTTTATTCAATGAAAAATATATCTATAGATATTTCAGTTTAAAGAGGGGGGGATTATATATATACAGATATTTCTGTTTAAAAAAATTAATACAAAACTAATCAAAGAATACCACAGTAAATATTTTCAATAGCATTCAGTAAATTAAACTCTTAATAAAAACATTTACAATATATTAGGAAACAGAAAATATATCTCACCAGAAGTTAGAGCACTGATGGACAAGTGACCAAGTCTCTGTGAAAATATCTGATGGGGTGATCTTTTTATCGTTTTGTTTTATTGTCTCTAATTTGTTTTTAAATATGTTAAAATTTCTTACATTACTATTGTAAAGATAAGTACACTCTCTGCACCATAATGCATATAGTATAAATGTTGTACTTCTTATTTCTATGAAGCAGGCATTTGGAAAAGACTCTATAATTGAACTTATAGTGGTATTCTTTGATAAATTTTTGTAATATAAGATTGAGTGTATTATAGGCTACTACACCAAAGAATATATGTTTTTGGTTCTCTTCTGATCTGTGGCACACATCACACATAGTGTCAGTGTTAAGTATGTTTCTCTTATATCTCATGAAATATAATGTTGGTAATGACCGTATGTTCATTTTAAGTAGAAAATCAAACAATTTATTGTAAATAATTATATTATTTTTATTTTTAAAAAAATTATTTATAATAAATTTTTAATTTATATTTGCACACTATACATATAGAAAATTGTCTGCATATTGGAAAATATTATACACTTGCAATTCAATAAACAATAAATATTCTAATAAGTGTTTATCAAAAAAATATGAGCTATTATACACTATATATGTTTGTACATAAAGAGGGCTTGGAACAAAATACAGTGTAGTTCTTGGTTTCACTGTTTCTAATTTCTATTTATTTAGTGTACTTATCTATCAAACTTTTATTTATGAAAGAGAAGAACAATTGTTTTTTGGTATATTTAAATGAGTAAAAGAATTTCTTAATATTTTTATTTTCTATCTTTTAGTTTTATATGTAACACTGAATTATTGAAATTAGATTAATTTATTTAAATTAAATTTTAACTAAATAGAAAGACTAAAAACAAAATAAATTAAGTAAAAAAGTGAATTCTATCTCTGGAAGACCATTCCTATAAACATATTTATAATATAACTAATAATAATCATAATATAATGCAGCGGCACCCAACTTTTTTTGCACTTAAGAGCACATTCTATAATACCGGCCAGGTGGCAGACACCATTTATTTTTTCAATGTAAATTTACAGTTGGATATTGTTAATAATAGACTTTTTTACACTGTAAAAGTATAGTATGCCCTATAATTTTATTACAATATAATACAATAATTTATAAGAAATCTTAAAAATTACATTTATTTGTATCAGATAAATAATTTTTTATCGTGTTCGGATAGTGACGGGCACACAAAAAATGGTCTGTGGGTGCCATGATGCCCACGGGCATAGGGTTGGGGACCCCTGATATAATGTGTATAAGCTAATGATCTATAATTCTAAATATATAAAAATATATACACAATAATTATAATACCATTTTAGAAATTAAGTAGTTCATTTCCTCTGTATAGGGAGCACTATTTCTTTTCTGTTTTTTTTTGTTCTCTTCTTTAAGTGGTATATGAGCACATAGTTTTTAATAAGATAGAGTGGACATATATATATATAAAGTTGGCAATAATTTCACATATTTTAATGGCCAACAGTGTCTGTCAAACACATATTTAATAGCAATGAAATCGAATGAACAATGTACATAATAATAATTCTTTATCTAAATTGCTCTTTATGAAGTTTTATCCTTACAAGTCAACGACAGTAAATTTAAATTATATTTATTTTTTTAAAATATAATAATATACTTAATCAACAATTTAAAAACTGAATATTCAAATAAATAGATGAAGTCAACTTAAGATGAATAGCTATATTATTTGTTCTACTATAAAACAAACTGGATATAGTCTTTCGTTCAATAATTAGAATTTTAGTTTTTATACATTTGTCTTTATGATGATTTTATAATTTTAAACCATTGTCAGTGCTTTTTTATAGATTTTTAATAATCTTATAGAAATTTATCATTCTATATATGAGCTTGTGGATTGATTATTTTAGGAGCAAATAGTTAGTATTAATAACTAATTAAAAGTTAGCATGTAAGAGATAGTCCTATAGCAAAGTTCAGAATTTAAACTAATATTATGCAACAATGAAACAATATAATTTCCTTACATGACTTTTTTTCTTTGGCTTCTGTAAAAAAATATTAAAATTTTCTTTAGTATCTTTTAGAATTATTGCTTAATAATTCAGTTGAATTTATACTTTTAGGAGAAACATTGTAGGTATAACTTATTTTTTTATTATTTTATCATGAAGTTGATCAACAATAAAACTTTAACATTGACTTGAAATAAATAGCCAAATAAAAACCAAATAATTTACTTCAAAACTGAAATAAAATTTTAAATGGAGTGAAGTGTGAAGAAGTAGAAGTGTCTAAATTTTTAAATGTGTCTATATTTATACTAGGGTGTATGTTTTCTTTTATCTCCATCCATGTACCAAGATCAGTACTGCATTGCCTCTTTGTTAAAGCAATAAATTACAAGTCTGCATTATAATATTTAAATTAATAGTCATTATTGACTTTTAATTGATCTAACTTTGGCCTTGCATTTTAAATCCAGTCAATTTAGTCCTGTGATATCTAGATGATAAATGAACTTGTTAATTAATGATTTTTTATCAACTCTAAATAATTATAAAATCAATTCTTTAATAAAATTATTAACTGATTTTTTTTAATTAAACATTTTATTAATACATCTTTTTTTACTCTTTCTTGTTTTATTTAAAAGCTTATGTGTATATTTTTAATAATTTTAAAATTGAATGACTGTACCCAATTTAAAATACACATTACTTTTAATGTCTTTTTAACTTTGAATATTTCACATGCATGCTCCAATACTCACTCACACACATGCACATTAATATAACTTTTTAAGTAATAACCTGTATATTTATACTTTACGTTTGTCTTCAATATAATAATATTAAATCATGCTTTCACACTTCCAACATAAAGCTATAGCTTTATGTTGGAAGTGTGAAACCACGATTTAATATTATTATAACTGTTTTTAATAAAAACATTTTTAATACAATGAAAATAAATTTAGCTATTGACTGACATTTAAAATCAATTAAAAATTAAAACAAGTCTTAATCAGTTATACTCACTATTTTAAAATTTTAAATTTTTTCATATGCATTGGTATTCAATAAGTCATTACTGTTATTTTTAAAAATCAACAACTAAACATTGTAACAAAGTTAACTAATCATTTCAGACAGCATAAAACAACTATCGATTACATCTATTTAAAATATATTAAGCTCTAGATTAACTTTTTTTAGTTTAAATATTAATTTTATTTTTTTAGTAAATATTAAAGTCTAAAATAATTTAAATATTCCTAACTAATTGGACTAAATGAATTATTTTAACTCATACTATTAAAACATATAATTTAAGATTTTATTATGATAGCAAAGATAAAAAAAATTTTTTATTATAATCTTATAAAAAAAATTAATGCTTTAAATCATATATCTAATCCAAAGGGTTAAATATATGGTTACAATATATTGTAATGGGATATATATATGCATTACATTCAAATTTAATAGTAACTTTTTTATCTAATACAGAATTAAAAACAAACTGTCAAAATGCACAAATAACGAATTATTAATTTATTAATATGTTAGATTGATTAAGTATTAAAATAAGCTCTAAAAAAATAAATAAATTATAGAATCGAAGCAAAGATTCTAATCTTTAAATAAAATTTATAATAAAAAACCTTTTTTTTTTAATAATAGCGAAGATTTTTTTTAATTTTCAAATATAAAAATTACAAACAGATCCTTAAGGCAAAATGACAATTAAAAAAATGATTACAAAATAGATAAGAGTTCCCGCCCAAAGATACGGACACAGACCTCAGTGGAAAAATTTACTTAGCCATAAACCCAAAATTTACTTGGTCACAAACTGAATTAAGCAATAAAATATAAATAATGAAATATGTTTGATGAATCCGTGCATTCCAGAGATAAGGTGCCCGATGACTATAAAAAGAAAAATCCAAAGGGAATAAGGAGTTGGAGAGAATCAGAAAATAAAAATTTTAAATTCAATTGTTTTTGTTGAAAGCAGAAATTTTTTTAAAAAGCTATTGTCACCATCACTAAGAATGTAGTCAGCATCAACAGGCTTCCTTCGGTGCAGCTGGCCGAAGGTAGCTTTCCTATTCACGGATCCCAGGATCGAACCACTGGAACCGTCTTCACAAAGCTTCATAAATCATCATCATCTGCAAGAAAAGAGCCCTTGCATAAATTACATCTTCGTCGCGAAGGAATAAGCACAGGCCAAAAAAGAGGTATAAATTTATAAATGATCAACTTAAATATAAACTCTCTTAAACTTAAAATTTTTCGGATTTTATTTGTGTCTAAAAAAATGAACTATAAACTTTCTTTCCTGAATAAACCTGAACTTTCTGTATCTTTTATAAACTTTGCAATTTTAAAACTCTGATCTAAAGTTAAAATGTAATCTCTTCAAAATGTATTGTATTTTATTTTTGTTTATTCATGCTAAAAAGATCTGTTTGTAATAGGGCAGGGTTTGCTATTGCAAATGAATGTAAAGATAGAAAACACATGTTATTTGTGCATTATTAAATTTTAAAAATAGGTTAAAATAGTATTTGTGAAAAAAAAATAATAAGTTAAATATAATGCTCATTTTAAAACTGTAAACTAAATATTTTATATTTATTAAATTAATAAAATGATTTAAATGTTAGTTGAGTATAGATGGCTGCTAGACTAGTTTAAATATAGGTTAGTTTAAAGGGGTTTTGATTTCGGACTATTTGTTTGTAGTTGTGTCAATGCTGGTGGAGAGATATATGGACGTTTATATCAATATAATGTGAAGTGTGTTAGCACCTAGGACGATGAGTCCAACTGAATGCATGACCCCAAAGAGGTAGTCATACCGTTGAAATGGATACAGATGTATTTCCTGTGCCATTGACTCTTTCCAGCTCTATGGATTTTGGATGATAAGCCGGCAAGATAAGACCGCTCTCCCATCCATACGTAGCATTTCTTTTTATTATTTTATATGCATGTTTTCTTCGCCTGACAGATGCACATTTCTGCGGGATGAAGGCCATGTTTTCTCCAATAATATCACACTGCTTAGATGCACATTCCGGTCGACGTGATTCTATGCTAACATGTTCACATTGCATTGGTTGCTGATATATATCTGGAAGTAAGTATTGGTGTGGCTGTGGATTTTTAGTCTGGAGTCAAGTGATTTGAAAATTTGTGAGTGCGTCTAGGTATCTCATTTATACTCAACATTAAAAATAAAAGTTAAAACAAATAAAACTAATAATAATAAATAATAATGAAAAAAATATAGTTTTTTCTTATATAATAATTTAAGTTTGTGCGTTATTGATTATATACGTAAATAAAATCTTTTTTTTGTGTTATTAAAACTGACAGTGCTTGCTTTTTTATTCTTTATTATTAAAAATATATTTAATAAATATATTAAGTTTCTGCATCTACTTGAGCTAGTGACTTGGGCTGGCGGTCGCGGTCTTAACAGCACGTATCTGTCGACTTTATAAATTTTCTAGGTTCAAAGTAGCCTAGTGGCGCTCTGTCGGCAGATGCGGTAAGACTGGAGACTTCATCATCATCCCTGACCATTATAATATCTATATGTTGAAATTAATGTTCTCATGGGCAAAATATGTTTTATAAAGCATGTTTTCAGGAGCAATCATGTTTAATAAAATAATATTAAAGTAAATACACCAACATTTCAACAAGTTAATACTCTTTCAATTTGGTGAAAAACCAGTAATAATCATGTGGTTGTAGCAGAGAGAATTATATCACATGATTGTTATATCACATGGTTATTGAATAATTTGTTTTAAATTTGAATGTGTTTTTCATTTTCATGTGAAGAAACTTTTTCATATAGTTGGCATTTTTCATTGTTTCATCACATTTGTTAATGCAATTTGTGATTTTTTAAAATATTTCTATAATTTTTCATTGATATTTTGGTTTTTTAAAAAAGCTTTATATTTGACCCACTAAATGAAGGACTTTCCATGTCAATATCACATTTTCAATTCTACTTTGTGCAATTTAACACAGTGTAAAATTTTATGGATTCTAAAGTTTTCTAAACTAAAACTCAATTTGTCTTTTGATGCCTAATAATCATGTGCCTCCCAAAAAACTTAGCATTTCATTGTTTTTTATTACCTGTAATCTGTTGTTTTATTTTAAAAATATGTATACAATTAATTATATATTAGAGAAATATTCCAATGTGCAAGAAATCACTTTATTGACATAAAACTACTGTAGGATTAGATCACATAATAACCAACATATTGAAGATATATTTGTGACAAACAATGAAATACAGCACACTCTATTGAAAATTAGTCTTTTCTCACATCTTTCAACCTGCAAGATAGACAAATCAGTTTAGGGATGATTTACAAATATAGCTATTACCTTCTGTTGTCTCATCTACAAGTAGTGAACTAGAGAAACCATAATTATTAAATCATTGAATTGTAATGTTAACAATGAATTTATAGTCAAACGTTAGTGGTCGAGTGGTCAGCACAGCCGCCTTACAAACAGTTGTCCCCGGGTTAGCGGGTTCACTTCCCGGCCGATGCTATGACATAAAAACAAAAAAACAATGAACATATAAATAGTAACCACTATGAAATCTAATCAAAATGGAAATGAAAAAATTAGAAATGTTTTTCCATTCAGGACAAATTTTCACTTTATCTAATAATGGTAGCCCTAGTTTAAAAAATAATCTAAAAATATCTTTTTGCTGGAATAATTGAAAATTATCACATAGCTTTTTTTTAATAATTATTTTGAATCCTGCAGCTATTTTATAAATGATTTATTATATAACTTTTATTATAGTCTGTATGTGAGCTGCACATTTAATGTATGTGTTTGATTTTATAGAAAAAAATCTTTTTGTCTTTAAAAAGTTTGTAGCATATTTAATTTTTAATTGTAATTTATTTTGATAAAAAGCTAAAAATAACAAATAGTTATTGTAGATTCTTAACATTTAAAGTTTCTATAAATATCCAAATTGTTCTGAAGTGGATAACTAATCTTTGCATCTAACATGCAATGGAGTTATTCTATCTTATGAAGAGTCTATTTATTAATCGATCCAGTTTTCATATTTTTAAAAATACCATTAAAATTTGACTATATAAACGAGTTATAATTAATTAATTGAACGTTTAAGATATTGACCTACTTTTAAAAATTACATTATCTGACATATGAACTGAAGAATAATGTCTTTTATAAATATATAATTGATTGGAGAAAAAAATCAATCGATATCTCATGTAAGCTAAAGAATCAAATGGAAAATATTAATTGCTATTTTAAGCTGAATTGTTAAATAAAGGAAAAAGTATAAAATCATTTAATCAAATGTGATGCAAATTTTCTACTGACTTTCTTTATCAAAGTCAAAGATAGACTTATTTATATCTCAGAAAATTGTGGAAAGTGGGCATTTTCTAATATTTTTATTTTATTAACGCCTAATCTTTTTTTAAATATAGCATTTATGTCACAATCATAACATTATTCTAGTTCATTCAAAATCCTTTTTTTTTTTTTTACAATCTAAGGACATTCAAATTAAGTATAAAGACCACATTTCGTCTTGGTCAGTTCAATATAATAATAGAGTATGTTTCTGAACCAATTCCCACATAAGGAAAGTAAAGAAAAAAAAATCTATTTAGTGTTTTCAATCATTACTTGACTTCTTAAGCAACTGACCATATGGTTATTTTATTCAAGTTCTCATCTAGTTTTCTGCCCCTCCCCCTTTCCATCTAAATAATACTTTGGGCAGCAAATAATTTTACTTTAGGTTTTCCTCATTATCTAACTTAAAAATTATATCTGATATATATTTTTACTTATTCATATATTTTTTCATTGTTAATACATATTCCTAGACCTAAAAAGTTTCATTTCTAATTATTTGTTTATTTTGTAAACATTCAAATTCGATTTTTGTTTGTCTTTTTTATTTGCTCCAATTCTAATATCTCTTATTATTGTTATTATTCAATTCCAATTCTCACTATTCCAACTGTTAATTTTTTTATGTTCTTATTCCAAATGGATTCAAATCCTTATCATCCTTGACAAAGTTCTATAGTTTATTAAGATTTTTCATCATGAAAACTTGTTGGAAAGCACTGTAAAAATTAAAAAAAAGAGATGTTAGAAAAAGTAGTTGTTAAGTGAATTTAAGGAAAGAGATAAGAAAGATAGCACATGTGATGAAATCTTAAAGAGGGGAGTCTGTGATGATGGATAAAATTACCTTTTGGAAGATGTCTAATGATGGTGATGAAAAGTGAAATAGAAAAAAAGTTTGATAAATATTATAATTTAATTAACTTTTTACATGTTTAATCTGCAATTTGTAATGGTAAAATTAGTTTGTTTTATTAAGTTTTTATAGTTAGTATAAGTATTCTATTAGTTATTGTTTTTTTAAATTGATGTAAAAAATAATTATTACAGTTTGAATCTACAAGTATCAATTATTCTGTGCTCACATATTTGACACCATTCTCTTTAGATAAATATATTAATGGTTATTACTAATCAGTTATTATGCTTGCGTTTTTCATGTCTTTAATGTATGATAATGTTGAAGTTTCAAGTGTATATATATATAAAGAAAACTTCAAATTGACAACCTCTCCAAAAATTAACCAGTGATTTTACGCGCTAGTTTTCAACTGAAAAATATTGATTCAAAAATAAATTATGCATTTTTTTCGAGACGTATATGTTGGGCATTTTATTAAAGTGAATTTGAAATTTAAATAAACTGAATATAAAATTTAATTTTTTCATTTGTAAATAGTATCTGAATTGGAAATGTTAATATTTCATTTTGTCAGATATTAAATAAACATTAAATTATGTGAAGATCGCATAATTTTAAATTCAGGTACATATTTATTAATGATTTTATATATATAAATATGTAGTTATTAATTGCAGTTTTTTTTGCTTTTATATAATTTTATTTTTATTTATATTTCATTATATATATAGAAAATTATCTTTTTAACCTCACTGATGTATATGCATACAAATATTTACAATGTTATCAGTCATTTTTGCTACAGATATACTTTTATGGAAACTATTTATATATTGCTATAACAATTTGTAAGTATATATATACAATAATACTCTAAAGAAATAGAATTTAAAACATTATGGTTTTCTATATATATATATATAAATTCAATGAAAATATAAAATTATACAAAACAGTGAAATTATATATTATATAATAGTATTAATGATTACAGTGAATTATAAAAACACACACTGATAATATAACAAATATCAAGAAACTTTGATCCATTATTTTTCAAGAAGTTAGAGAATATAAATACTAGATGTAGGAAAATGATAGTACTGGTAAACTGTTAACAATTGTATATGGGAATAAAATAATGATTACTCACTGAAATATACTTAATGGAAGAGTAATACATAGACCAAGTCATCAAAGTATAGAGATGTATGTTGGGAGTACCAACAAGAGATCGAAAAAGAACAAACTGATATCATTGAAAGAATTATAATACTCTTCATCATTTATTTTTTAAATATTTGTATGCACTTATATATAGTTTCACTAGGCATTGATTACAAAAAAATTGTACTCAAAAAGATCAGTTTATGGTTAGACATTTGCTGAGTTTTTATATTTTGATTCATATCAATCTTGATTTTAATTTATTACTATCAAAACATAAGATTTTTTTAAAATCATGATTTATATATTGTGCCCATTTCAATTTAGCCAGTAGCTAAAATTGTAGTCATGTGCATGAAAGGAAATATGGAACCAAAAATCATCATCACATTTTTATATAGTAAAGGAAGCTGTAGGGCACCCAAGTTTAAACCCTACAGGATCAAGTTCCTAAGGCCTCAAACAGGAAGAGTGGGGGAAACAGTTATGTTCTCTATTTGTTTGTGTGTTGACAAAACTCAAAAAAGAGTTGTACACACTTTTTAATTATTCAATAGTTCTTTTTAAAAGTAGTAATATAACACATATAGGCATTTGTCTGTAGACAAGATATTTAGTTTGTCATTTTTATATTTCAAATATTAACTTTCTTCAAAATTAATCTACGCTTGCTTAATTCTGCTATTTTTTATTCTCTGTTTCTATTTTGTTTTTCTATGATTATAATTTGGGTTTAAAAGTTTTAAGGATTTAATTTTAAATATTAAAAGTATAGTTTCTAAGAAGCATTCAGATTATTTTAATAGGCCAGTTTTTATAAATGATTTGGATGATAAAGTGTGTGGTCATGTTGCTTAAATAAATCTACATTTACACATTGAAAAAAAAAGAGACAATTCTGTTAAATTATTATTTTTTTACTCAAAGGTGGTGACTATAAAAGTTTTTTTGTTTGTATCTGTATTTCTTAAAACTCAGGAGTCCAGCTTAAAAATCTTCACATCAAAGAAAAATAGATTTCATAGTAAGTGTGAAATTCATCAGTAGAATGAAAAAAGGGAAAAGAAAACCATTAAGATAAAGTTCCTTTAAAGTAAAATAATCTATCTAGAAAATCATGTAGGTGCAAGTTTCTTATATTTTTTGTTACTCAACAGTTAAAGGAAAACATATGATCAGTCTAACTAAAAATAAAAATATAAAAGAGCCTGGCAAAGTCAATCAGATGAGATTTTAAATATTGAAACTGGGGAAAAGACAAGCTTTAAATTCTGCAAGATATCAATTTGAAATTATTTTTTTATATACATTTTTTTATTAAAGATTGATATAAACAAAACGGTTAAAATTTATATATATCTCATCTGTGTATCAGACCCATCATGTAAAAAATAAATTGTCTGAAGTAAAAGTATTCTACACCTTATGATTGATTTGGGAGAAATAATATTTAAGATGACTGACTGCTCATCCATATTTTAAGTAGAAGAAAAGATTCGCCTGCATTTAAAAGCTGAATGGAAATAAATAATCTACTGATAAGAATTAAACCATGCTAGTTATCATTCCAGTGACTGAGTTTAAACCCCAACAAAATTAGAAATATGAGAACAACAGATATCCTCCACCTATTAGAAGAATTATGCTGAACAGGAAAAGAAACGGTTTCAGTGCCAAATGGTTCCTACTAAAGTAAACAATTTCATCATCATCATCACCATAAAAAGAATTACAAACCTCAAGTCAAGCAAAGAAGACTTTCCAGTGAACCACAGAAATTGGTCATATACATATTGGTATGTGTTTGCTGCAAAATGTATAGACATTTGACAAGCTGAGTTTGAACTCTTGGAAGCCTCAACAAAATAAAAGGGACTGGTAATATGAATTTTCATTATATATTTTTCTTTTATATTAGTAAAATTTTAGCAATAAAATTTTGTCTTTTCTTATGTCTGAACTTTGAGAAGTAACATTGAGTAAAACCAAGTATTTCTTCAGTAATAATAGCTATAACCTTGAGTAATGATTTTATGTATGCTAAAATTATTATACCCATTTATTAATGAAGTTTATTTTCTAAAGGGTATTATTGTATATTAATCTAAAATTATGAAATGTTTGTAAAAGATTTTTTTTTGTATTATTATTTTGTTTTTAAATAATATTTTAGTTATAATGGGGATAAACACACACACGCATGGTAATATAACAATACTTCCACATGTATAGAATTGCCTATGAATGTGAGAATAATAAATGTTGAGTTAATGAGTAGCAATTTCAACAGCTTAGAGAGGGGGAGATAAGTAATTCAAAACTTGTTTCTGGAAATCTTTTTCTTTTCAGTTCCACTAACATTTTTTCTAATTAATCATTCTACTTTATATGTTAAGTTTAGATGTATAAAGATCTAAAAGTATGTGTGCACAAAGAATATTTATTTTTTTTAGAATGAAATATTTTTCTTGTGGATAGAAAATTTTAGCAATTTGTTATCCCAATTGATATACATTATAAATGTGGGATATTGTCATTAACAGGAAGGGGGGAAGAATTAATATTAACCTTATAAGTTCAATATAATAACTTATAACTCTTAGTCATATAAATTTTCGTTTCTATATTTAAGTTATATGTATATGTTAGTAATGCAATAATAAATTTGAATTTGTTTTATTAAATGAAGTGTATATTTTCATTAAGAGTGTTCTTTATTACTTGTGATCATTCATCATCACTGGTGAATATTAACTGTTTAAGTTCTAATTTAGACGTGCTAAAATTAGCCAAATAGTTAGGAATTTCTAAAAACTGAACTTCATGTTAGACTTAGTTTTAAAGCTGTGCTGGAAGTACCAGCATCATCATCATCATGTTGTCAATTAATGAGCTAGATAAATGTTTAAAGGCCATAAATAAATAGTGATTTCATGGTGTTATAATAACCACCATTCCATTATCTATATCATTCAAGGATGAGTGAAGTGCCACCCTAAATTAATAGTGTAATACGAGCTAGTAAAACTTATAAAGGTATTAAACATATTTATCATATTAAAAACTAGGAGATAATTTCTGTCTGATGCATTTTATATACACCACTATAGCTTAAGAATGTTTTGTGTTTATCTTAATATTAGTGCATAAGGTGATATGGGTCTAAAATCAAAAATCCTACATTTTGTTAGAAATAAGGTACCAAAGGAGTTTAAACCCGATACATTTGAAAAGGTTATAGAATATAACTTTGTCTAGTTCAGATAACCTAGTGGCACCCTGATAGACCATATTCACTCCATATTCACTTGTTATTCACTTAGGTGTTTACTTAATATAAAACCAAGAGATAAAAGTGGGTAAAATTTACTGTTGGATTTATTGAGGAAATGTATATATTTAAAAGGTCTCACCCACTTGATGTTATTTCATGAGTTATAATGTCTTAATAGTTTATTTCAATTACAATGTGTTTCTACTTGTTTATTGAGGATACAATGGCTGCCTAATTAGGGTTTTTAATAGGCCGGTTACCAGATAACTGAAATGACTCATTTCTAATCATTATTATTATGATATTATTTTGCTATCTTGGAGTTGATTTATATTTATTGAAGCAGTCAATCTTAGCTTAAGATTGTGCTTCATGTTTCTACCTACCAACCCATGTTCAAACCCCTATTTCCCATCCCGCTTCTTTTTGTCATGTATATATTTTTATGTATATGTTTGAGATGCGCGCCTAAATTATAAAATTTAATGTTTCGATAATATGTTTTAAAATTATTATTAATTCTTTTTATTAATTATTAGTTTTTTTATCAAAGTTTTATAGATGCAGCTCAAATATATATGTAGGAGCAAAACTTACTAACAAAATATTGATGTTTTAAATATTTCTTATATGTCATTTTTAACTTTTTCTTTTTAAATTGCTTGTTTTTCTATTAAACTATATATTTTTTTACAAAATCCAATTTGGAAGATGCAAGTTTTGTTAATTGTCTAAAAATAATTAGGGGTTGGAAGCACTATTGTTTTAATCTGGGGAAGGTATTTTTTTTAATTAAAGTTTTACTTAAAATAAATGGTATTAAGTAGATTAAAGATTTACTTGTGTTAAAAACATGTTGTCAAATCTATTTCTCATCTGGAAATAGATTTGAATTTATATTTTGGATGTTATCTTACAATTGCATCTTCAAAAACAACTGATAAGAGAAAAAAGTATAAAATGACTGAATTTTGAATCACAGGAGATTAACTACTATTGAAAGAGATTAGCTATTATTGAGAGAAGTTATTGTAAAGATATTATACGTCGCTTGAAACTTAAATAATGTAGCCGTAAATCCATCACTTCTCTGCCCAGTTGGGTCATCATCTTCAGTGGCCATCTCACTCTGCTGCCCAAGAGGAAGTAAAAGCCTGACCTAAGAACTTTAATGCTACTAGAAGCTTGCAGTTATTTAAGAACTTTCATTTCAATTGCTGTGCGCGGGCAATATTTTAAATTGGACTCTTAAAATTGCAAGGTAACTTTTATGCTACTATTTGAAAATGAATCTAGCCTCACTAATCTCAAATCCTGCTATCAAGATTCTAATGTATTGTTTAATTTTCTATCTTTTAAATTAATATGTTTTTTTTATATATATAAATAACATGTAATTTGCTCTCAAATGATTTCTTTATATCTAATCCTATCTCATATGCTTTTAACCTTTTTTTAATTTTGGTGAGGTCAGATATTTATTACTTGATTTTATATATATATGCTTTTTTATTAATTTGCTAATCTCAAACAAACTGGTGAGCTTAATTTCTAAAATCTTTTTCTGTCATTTTTTTTTAACTAACCACTTTCATGCAAAGGTTATTAACGTTCCCTTAAAATATATATGTAATACATTGTAAATTAATACATTCGCCAGATTGTTTTATGAATCAACATTTTAGGTTCGTTTTTAATATAAAGATTGATTTGTTTAAACTCTGAAAATCCAGAGCTCAAGCTAATTAACGCTCTGAAACATTGATTTTATAATTATTTATTAAATTCTAAAAAGGTGACTTAATTGTTATATATATATAACTGCTAGTTATTTTTTTTATATACTCTTAAAATATCTGCTATGTATTCCAGTTATTGTAAAATCCATGAAGGTGGAATTAAATTGTTTTAAATAGTGGGAAAGGGAAGGGGGTGAATCTTAATGTCTCTTTTACTTAATCAAATCTTAACGTATATTTTATTAATTTGAAATCTAAATCTTAATGTTTCTTTTGTTATATAAAATCTTCAAGTATATTTTAAGTAAATGAAATCTAAATATTCTCTCTATATATATATATATTATGATTGCATGGCATATTATAGTATTTAAACAAGGGTCATTTATTTTAAAGCTGTAAAATTTATTCAATGTTGTTAGTGACATTCATTCTTACTGCATTTCTGTCATTTAGCCTATCTTTGTATATATACATATATTATGTGCTTCTTAATCTGGGGGTTATGACAGGTTCAAACCCATAGATTTCTTCTCGTTTTCATATAAAAATGCCTCTAGCGGTGATCCCGTAAGTTTGGCACACGCTATGCATATTCTTTCTTCGTATCAAATGCCTCTGGTGGTGATCCTGTAAGTTTGGCACATGCTATGCATATACACTTCATAGATAAAAGGCCTCTCGCATTGGTTATACCAGCAAAAGTCTGGGCCATGCCATGCCTATCCACTTTTCTCTAAGCACTACCCAAGAAGGGGGTGTGAGATTTCGTTTTCATCCAGAAGCATGATCTTTTCCTCTTAGTTATTTTAGGCTATTATGTCAGCACCGCAAATTTATTATTATTATTATTTCTTTTGCTTCATGACCCAGTTTTAATGCTCTAATATTAAAATTAAGCTTTGCTTAAAAGATATATATAAATGCCAATTACTTCTATTTATTAATTAAGTTTATTTCAATCATATACAATCTTACCTTTGTAATTTATATATCTATTTAAGAGTATCTATGTGCCTTGGGAAAAATAAAGCGTTCGTCTTACTATTGTTAAAATAATTTTTCATTAAATATTTTGTCATAGATTCAAATATAATCAAATGTTTTCAAATGTATTTTATTTACTTTCACGATCACAATGGCGTGAAAATAATTTATATCATATGTATAATGAATTTCAGAACATTCCTAGTAATATATATGTTATTCACCATGTCTCAGAACCATAATCCAAAGTGTTAATAGCAATTTTATGTAACTTCTTTCTAATACCGATTGGCATTTTAATATTAGACCCATCAAAGATGTGTGTTTATTTGTAATATATTATTTAGCTAAGAAAGAGCATATGAGAACTAATAGCGTGAATGACACTATGTAACCGCTTGCTCATTCATGCACACACTAATGTCTATAATTTATTTATAAATGTATATAAATAATTTTTCATTATAATAAACTATATTTTTATTGTCTAACTTATCTGAGTAGTTCGAATTCCTTTTTCCTCCACTTCCACATATTACAGCCTTGCTTATATATCTTTTAGTTTAGTCATAGTAATAGATGTCTCATTGTCATCTCAGCTTTGCTAGTCAGCCAGATTAAGATTAATTCTCATGGGCCATCAATATTATGTTATCCATTAGGTTTTTGATTTGGGGCTTAGAGAGTGGGTTCGAATCCAGGCTTGTTCCTGACCTAAATCTTGGGCTTGACTGGGTTTGAAGTACATTTTGTGAGTTCCAGCTCATGTTAGATGGATAAACATATTTTGACCGGCACACTATTTCATCATTAGTTTTCTCCCTCAAGACACAGACATTATATAGGCTGTGAGAATATTAAGTGGGTATGATATTTTAGCTACAATGTATTAAAAATCTTAAGTAGAAATTAATTTAAGTTACAATTCCCATTTTGATTGATAATTAATATTTTGGCCACAATGTATTTTGATTACAATGATTTTAAGGACAACTTGTTTGAATTAATATCTGAGTTACAATGTTTAAGTTAAATATTAGTCACATTGATATAATATGGTTACAATGGCTTATATATTTAAGTTACAGTGGTGGCATTTAATAATTTTGTTACAATATATATATATATATATATATATATATATATATATATATATATACTATAAGAAAAATTTAAGAAACATATCTGAAGAAACTCTGCATGGTTTAATATAGTTTGGCAGAACATCTGATTTGGGATTGGGAGGTTCCATGATCAGGTCTGGTGCTCAAACTTCTTATGAACTCCCCAGCAATAAAGACATTAGTATTTTTTTTATACCTGAATTTTTTTGTGCTTACATTATGCCTCAATTAAAAATACAAACACTTCTTGAAGTGAACATTTCAATGCTCATTTTCAGAGTCTGTGTGCAACATTTGCAAATATGTGATTGAGTTATTTATTGAAAGTTTTTGTTTTTGTCAGTGTTTGGCAAATTTATGCTCAACTTCAAGTTCACTGTCTTCTCTTTTTTTTTATTTAATAAAATAAATGCAATAATGTTTTAAAAAACAAAACAATAATAAGAATAAAATATAATAAATGAGGATAACATATGAAACTTATGCATATGAGTAAGTGCATAAAAACTGGAAATGAATTAAAACAATTTGAATTACACTCATCAGCAGTGTTTTTAGATTTTGATTATATAAGAAAACATTGCATTAGGACTATGATTCGTCACTGATCAATAGAATAAAATGTCCGTTCACTGAATAAGCATTATTTTAATTTATGCTTTCAGTGTTAATTTATAAATTCACAAATATATTCCATTTTTTCATTTGTTTTGCTCCAGATTTTTTTTCATATAAATATTTTTTTAATTAATACAAAGAAGAGAATAGATATATTTATTGGTGGATAAGAACAGATGACTCAATGCTAAAAGTAATTTCCCATTTTAATTTCTGCATAAGAAATTATGAACCTTGTTATTTGAGATAGAAATGCCTGTCACTCATGTATTCATCCATGCTGGAAGGATTTGGAGGCTTATGCAGATCTTACAAGAGAAGAAAAATTACAGGGAGCAGTCCTGCTGCCAGTGTACTGAGACTTTTAATAAGTGACATCGATTAGAATATATTCAAACGAAAATATGAGAATTTTTAAATAATCATTTTACTGTGTTATGTATTCTTAGAAATACATCATTTGAATCATCAAAAATTTATTAATTATAAATGATCATGGTATATTTGTAATTTGCTTTAATATATCATCATTATTTTGAACCAGCATCAGTTCATTGCAAGATGAAAGTTAATCCAGATTCAATCCATTTTCTCCAATCTACAACTTTTTTTCTTCATCTCACTCTCCCAAACTTCTTTATCTTATCCATTTCAAATGTAGTCTCTCTACATCACAATTATTAAGAAAATTTGTTGTGTTTCAAAAACTAAAACTTTAACATAATAAAAGATTTATAAAATTAAAATGTATTATTGCTATCATTAACATGATTTTTATTATTATTAGAATGCTATCAATATTTGTAATGAAAATATCTCTCTTTATTAAATTTTCAACATTATGTACATGAATAGTTTGTGATTGCTTTTTTTTTTTTTGGTATGCTTTGTAAAAAAAAAATGACTGCTTTTATTTGTAATCAGCTGTACCCAACATCAACCTACAACTATTACTTAGTTTAGATCTTTGTAGTAAGACTTTATAAGATAAAACAAATATAAGAAGACTAGACAAAATGGAAGAAAGATGAAACCCTCCTTATGAAGGCATGATATTGATAGGAAGATAAAACTCGTCATGGATTTTAATATAAGATAAGATTTATTGTCGGAATATGCAAAAGATATCTAACTATTTTTCAGACATCACAAATTTAAAAAGTATATTAATATCTATGCATCAACTCTCAGTTCTTTCAAGTATATTTAATTGCTTACAGTTTTTTCAAAAAACCAGAATTGATTATGAATTTACGTTTAATAAGACACAAAATTTTACTGAAAACGTAGTATTATCCTGTCGTAACTTGAAAATCTTTTAATGTATTAAATAGTAAATATTTAAACTAAGAGTTTTTTTTATGTTCCAAAAAGCTTAGGATTTTTTTTTTTTGGACTATTATCCCAATTAGCTATTTATTTATTGATCAATAAATGGGTGTCTATTTTTAGCTATAAAAAAAAATAATTTAATTTTTTTACTATTCAGCAGTTGATCATTCTGGTGAGCATTATTTTTGTCCAGTGATCTTAAAAAGGTTTTTGCCCTTCATTAGACTTTAGGACTGTTTTACTTCCTTAGTGTTGTTTATTTGAATTCTTTTAAAAGACCCAGAGATATAAATATGACATATATGTTTATGTTCTTATAAAACTTTTAAATGCAAATTCTATAAAACATTAAAATTGTCATAAAATAATTAATATTCCGCAATATTCATTTAACAACAGTAGCAGCAATAAAAATATATTAAACAGTGTCATGATTTTTTGAAGACTTAATCTCACAGGATGGGAGGCAAATTCATTTATTTTATTTCTAAATTTTTAAAACTTTTCATTTAAATTAATAATTTCTGGAATTGAATAAATCACGTGACAACGCCATGCCGTCGATGATTATTTTTTAAATAGTTGTTACCTCCACCCCATCCTCATTTTTTCTTTTTTTAAAAAAAGAGAGAACGTAGTTTTTAAAAATATAATTATAATTAAACAGAATTAAAAATTGGCTTGTATTATATGGTATCAAAGTGTTTGCTAAAGCTTTAAAATTAAACTGTATTAAGTAGATGTAAAAAGTAGCAAATCATTATTGACGATGATCAAGAGTTTTTGCTCGATAATAGTACTCTTTTGATTAGTCATTCAACTTGCCTTTGAAAATCTGTCATAGAAATACATATTTTAATTATATTTAAATGCTGAAAGTAATTCAATTTTATTTATTAAAAACACTCCATTATAAAATTGAAAGGGTGTGACTGGGTAGTAACTAATAATAGCTAATTTTGCATCGGTATTGTCGATATATGGGTCAATGGTTAGAATATTTTTTTGTAAATATATACTAAAGTTACTTAAGTCTGTAAGTGACAAAACATTATACCGTTATTATTAATAATAACTTGAATTACTATTTTTACATTTACTTTAATCACTTTGTCAGAATATTAACTTATTAGAAGTTTCATTCTGCAATAATTGTGAATATATGTGAATAGATTCATACCCATAGTGTAATAATTAGTTCATCCAGCCGAATAACGATTATCTGAGGTACTAAATAAAATTTAAGAATATTTTTTTAAACTTACAAACTGGCTTAGGATTTTTTTTTTTTAAAGTATCAGCCAGCCCATTGCCAAATTATCTGGTTATTCTTCGCTAGATAACCTTATATAAAGATAAACTCTAAACTTCCTTAACTTATCATTTGGGAAGATTAGTTACTAATTAATGCATCTTCGTTTTTGTTTTATGCAGTACTGTTAAACAAGCCTTTGTTCTATTGTGAACTATTTAAATGATGGTTTTAGTGAAATATATATATATATCAAGATATGTTAGATAAATATCTTTAATAGACTTAAAGATGATAAAAATACACTATCAAAAAGAAATTTCATATATTAAATCTATTTAAAATTTTCAGCAAAAGTGTAGCTGAGGAACAACCAATTAAAATTAATTGTGGGAGGCTGGAAATAAATAAAAGAACATAACTTATTACCCAAATTTTGATTTTCTTTTAGTCGAAAAACATCTCTGACAATGTACCATTATCTAATATAATAGTGGTTCAGTCTTCCATATCTAATTTTAAGTTTTTGTTGCTTAGTTATATTTTGGCTGGAAATTTTAACTAGATTTGAACTGGGAATTCTTATTTATTAAAATGTTTTGATCATCTATAGTTATGGTGAAAAATATTTAATTAACATTCATAACTCACCGTGAGAGATTTGATCTCAAGCAAAATTAAAAAAAATTACCTCTTTCAAATTCTCACATTTATATAATTTGTCTATCTATAAAATTATTTAAGAAATTGAGCATTAACCAAAAAGTGATCCCTTAAGTTTATCTTTTGGTTAAAAAGTAATTCAGAAAATGTATTATCATTTACTTGCTGTTTTGTTCTTGCACAACTATGGAAGATTTTGCCTTAGTTACACATTGGCTGGAAATTTAAACTATATTTTAACACAGAAATCCCTTTTTAAAATGTTTTGATTATATACGGTTATATATACTCCTATTATAAATAAAAGCAGATAAATAAGTGATTACTATTAGGGACACTAGGTGTATATGAGATGCTTTTGTACAAGCTAAATTCCAGTGCCCCTAGTCCCATGAACAGAACGAGTCTGAGGGCAGTGTAATGGTACAAGGCTTCATATTCATCAAAACTGAAGGCCTGTGTGATCTCTGTCTTTTGGGAAAATTAAAAAATAAAACATTTGTCACATGCTAAATGAAACAACATTTCCTTTTTATTATTATTATTTTTGCCAAAACTGTAATTTGTAAGCCCTATAGTGGATATCATATGCAAAATAATACACTTGTAAAGCACTGATTATGTGGTAATGCATATTTTTCAGTTACATTTAATATGTTTATTTAAATATTTTGTAATGTTCTGGTTATGTTAATGTGAAATCAGCATAAATCAAAACTGATTCTCTTTGTTAGTATTTTTATCTATTGATACAGAATTTTCAAAAAAAAAAAAAAATTAAATTTGTATAATATTATAAATGAATTTGCAATAAAACATTGAAGAAAATAAAATATATATTTTTAGCATTATGCATATTTTGTTTTGTTTTTTCAAATACTGATTCAAAATCATATTTATAATTTATAATAAATAAGTAATTATTTATATATTATAAGTACCAATTTGTGCAATTTTATTATATCTTTATTTTCAAGTAAGTTAATATTTTTTAAAAATATCTGTTTTTTATCATTTGAAAAAAATCTCACACACCTCTCCCCACACAAAAACATTGCACCAGCCTACTTTTTCTCAGACCAGCTCTTCCCATGAAATAAAATTAGTAAATTATAACAAAATCTATTTTATATAATTTTATTTAACAAACGACACAGAGATATTATAATATTAAAAAATTATAATTATTTATAGTTTCATCTTTTTATTTATGTTTTAACTCTTCTGACTTTGGTGACTGCAGTGTGATAAATAATGATTAGCTTTAATTTGATCAACTCTAATCACATTATTAATTAGTTAAAAGAATTCTTGTTTTTTCTTTTGTTTGATTCAGAATCTCTTATGCATGAATTGTTGTTTTCTATTAATAAAATTAGCTTCTCAACTATTCATTTAGTATTAAAATATTTACATTATTTCATGATTTGATTTTTTGTATGTTTATTATTTCAGTATAATGATTTAGTTGTGCTATATAATCCAATATTTTGGGGTTAAGGATTTACATTACATTTACTTAAGGGAAGAAGTTTTCATATTTACATTGTTCATTTGAAGAGTAGTAATTAATTTATTGAGCACACAGAGAGTCTGTTTAAATTATTGTTCATTTGATAAATTTTTAGAAGCCATTATCACACCTTCCTCTTTCTTTTGTTTAATGATAGATTATGATAACAACTAAAAAAATAATCAAACAATTGGTTTCTTCCACTAGAATAGATAAAGAATTTTATAGGCATTTTCCCAATAGAGCACTTACAAGTGATGTTGTATGGTTGATAATATTGTTTTAATAAAATGTGCACAATAACATCTTTTAAAACAATTGTTTTTTTTTACTAATTTTATTATTCTTGGATTTGAATGACATGTATTTGGGTAATATTATAAACCAAGTATGAGTTTTTAACTAAGTAACAAATTCCATGTCTGTCCAAATCTGAAGAAAAGCAGCTTAGTAAAATATGTAAAAAAAAAATACACTGGTATTTTAAAAAAAAGAAATAATTTTAATGTAAAAAAGATAATATTGTTATTTAAAAGAAAAAGGGAGATTGCATCTCAATCAATTCCCAGATCACTTATTTCAGCATCTGACACTCTTAATACTATGCAACAAATGATGGATGATAAATAATTGTTATGAGGCAATATTTTCAAAATAAGTTTATTTTTAAATAAATCATTAATAGTAATGTATCACTTGCTATATAAATTAGGATGTTTAATTAAATGGGATTCAGAATTTCATTTATGTATAAATTTTATTAGTTATCACAGAAAAATAGTGTGGATCTGTTCAGATTAGTACATTGGTAATCTATATAATATTTAGTATATTTCAAGAAATAGTCACAAGATTGAGTAAAAAAGGGTAATCCTCTTATATTTAAATAAAAAATATCTGCAATCAGAACTTGTTTTGGACAATAGTGTGATTTGGAAATCTAAACATTTTCATTTATATATAAATTTTATTAATTACCAGTCATTTGGAGCCCCCATTAGTGAAGTACCTTTGCACAATCTGCATACCCACATGTGGTGGTTCTATTTACTATATAGATAAGTAAGTAATTGTGTGAGTGGTTAAATGTTTTTTTGTTTTTTTATAAAATAAAGTATTATCACCATTTTTCAACCATTATCAGTCCACTGCAAAATAAAGGTCTCTTCAAATTTAATCTATTTTTTTCTGATTTCTAACTTCACTTCTCCATATCACTCCTGCATGCTTCCTTGTTTCATCCCTTCATCTCATATATGGTGTTTTTCTAGGTCTTTTACAATATCTTGAAATCCAGTTTAAGATTTGAACTGCCCATCTTTTATCATTTAGAAATATGTCCAAAACCAACTCCATTTTAGTCTCTTAATTCTTTCAATGATGCCAATAACACCAGTTTGTTCTCTCACTCATGTGTTTCATTTTTTGATCTCTTCTTATTTCTCTTAACTTGCATCTCTCCATATTTCTTTAAGTGATTTTAAATTTTTGAAATCTCAGATCCATAAGTAAGAACTGGTAATATACATTTATTAAAAAACCTTCCTTTTTAAACACATAGACATATTTTATTTTAATATTATTTCTATCAAAAGCACTCCAACCAAGTTTAATTTTATGATTGATATCATCCACTATGATTCCATACAGTAATACTCTGACCAAGTTATTTGTAATTGTTAACTTGTAACTCATCATTATCAATTTTTATTTTCATCTTTTTAGAAAATTAATTTTAGTTTTTTTTTTTAAAAAAATAATTATAATAAATAAATAAAGGTAATTGAATAAGAGAAATATTAATGAAAGCAGTAGTGAATTTAATCTTTTACTTTTATTATTATTATTATTTACTAATAGACTTTAAACTAAACATTACCTTCCTTTTTCCATCTTTTACATTAAGCCCTGCATTCTATATTTGTTAGTGATAGTTAATGTTATATGTGTTCTAATTTTGATATTATAATAATTACAAGTAGTGGCAAATTAAATGAAAATAATGCTTTTTTTAAATTTATTTTTTGATCTCGTGATTTTTTCATTTTCAACAAACAAATTTATTTATTAAAAATATTAGCCATGTTGTACTTACTTTTGTTTGTTTTTTTTTTTTAAAGAAGTTTTTCTACTAAAGATAAGTTCATCTATCAAAGGAGTAGGGTATCAAATTTGATTATTATTTGTCAAGTGTTGGTGGCTGAGTGGTCAGCACAGCTGGCTTACAAGCAGTTGTCCTGGGTTCGCTTCCCGGCGGATGCTTTGACACAGAAAAAAAAATTTTTTGTTATTATTAATGATAATTTTCTAATTCTTGTTATCATTTAAGTGTAATATTTTTAACATTAAAATACATCAAAAAGAAAATATCTGTATATTTTTAAAATGTAAATAATGATGTCACCATTGCATTTGTTTGTTTTTGAAAATAATGAGTGGTAATTATTATAGTTAATAATTTAACGACTGCTATTAATATGTAATTATTTGAAATGTTTATTAATACTTTTTGCACTAATTGTTCAATCGCTTATAGGACACCTGATGAGAGTCTGAAAGGTATGTTTTGCTGAGATTAGTCAATTTTTTATTAATAGAGTATATCTATTATTATAAAGCATGAAAACTTTGAAATTATTCAAACGAAAGTCAATCTCCGATAATGCGCGATTTCTTAAATCTTATAAATCTCTGAGCACTCTCAGCGCCAGTAAGAGTTTAAAAAACTTAAGTGAATCACTTAAAAATGAGACACTGTCTTTCTCCTGCGATAGGTTAAATAGATTTGTACAATTGAATATTTTATTATAACATCAGGCACACAATAGACTCAAACCCTGATCTAAGCAGGGTTTGTAATAGTTGGTGTATATAGAATGTAAACTTAAGTGATTCACTTAATATATAGGGTATATGAGCACAAACTTTCACACGATCCACCACTCTCCACTCTATCTCATAATACTGATACAATTGACCACATATATGTCAAAAAGATAAATAATCACCAATAAACGTATTTCATGCTAAACCAGCAAGCATCAGTTGGTCCAGATTATCATCACTACACATATATGCAATAAGTGCTCAGATATATATTAAGATAGCCAATCATCTTACTTTAATGGACAAGCTTCAATCCACTCCAACTCTTCAACAAACTCTCACCGGCAGGCGAGTGTGCAGAGATTTATAATATTTAAGGAATAGCACATTATCTGAGATTGACTTCCGTTTGAATAGTTTTAATTGAGTATATGTCAAAGTTTAAAAAATCCTCTAAATGATGAATGAAGAGTTAAATTATATCAAATAATTACTTACATTGAGCATTTATGCTGTCATTAAATTATTTATTTACATATTTACTTATGCCTTATATATTAATATTAAGTCATTAAAAATACGACTACTAAATTGAATGCTAATTTGAACAGTCAAGCTTTAAATCAAATTGAGCATAGATAATAGTTTTATTTAAATAAGAACAATATTACTATATTATTTAATATGCATCTAGTGTTTTTTAAAAGGAATCTTTAATGCATATCTTTTCAAAATTAATCAATATTTATTAATAAGAAAATATATAAAAATTATAAAAAAAAGTCAAGATTTCATGTAAAGAATTGATACATTTATTGATACAAGCAATTAAAGCAGGAGTTTTGCTGTTATTAGAAATGCCACTTTTTTAATACACCTGGGTCTCGTTTTACACGATAGATAGGTTCCTCAGAAAACATGCGCAAATGAAATTGCGCAAAAATAGACGTAACTTACCTTGAAAAAGGGGGGATATGAACTGTGATTTTTCAAAAATCACATAAATGCAAAGCACCAATGTAAAATAACTTTAAAATTTGCGCAAAAAAAATAAGGAAATAAAATATGACTAATAAAAAATTTCAAATTTGAAAAAAATTGATAGAAGACAAACTTTTTTTAACTATAATATTTAATTTTATTCAAAATAATATATTTTTATGTGTAATTTACAGTACAGTAATTTACATTTTTTAATACACGTTTTAATTATTATCGTTATTTGCCAATAAACAAGTTCATTTGCAAACTGGTAAAAAATCAGATTCTTCACAAGAGGAAATAATTGTTTATGAAGCTCACGATATCCAGACATACAACCATTTAGCTCTCATTGGAATTTAAGAGCACGTTCATGATTAGTGTCATTAATAAGAAAATAATTAAAAATAAACTTGCGGACACTAAATGATTAATAATTGATTACATTCTTTTTTAAAAAGCAAAAACAGAATGTGATTTAAAATGCAAAATTAACACACACAATGTTTGAACAAATTTACATTATAATCTTGTAAAATTTAATGTGTATATACATAAAATGTGGAAATCATGATTTTAATTTCATTATTGCATAAAATCTTACTATTATAAAGCACTGAAAATATTGAAATTACTAAGATGAAAGTCGAATTTCAATAATGTGCTATTACTTTCACTGTGACGTAAGTGTGCAAAATTTATTATTTAAAGTAATAGTGCATTATCGGTATTCGACTTCCGGAGAAACGTGAATCGCATAACTTCAAAATCGCGTTAAATAAATCCGCGTAAAAAGAGACCCAGGTGTATATAGTTTATGGCTAACTCGATGTGATATTTTTTTTAATTCTAAATGTACAGATCCTCTGAAAATTATAATTAGAAAAATCAGAACGATAAAAGAAAGAGACAATAGAATATCATCACAAGATTTATTTAATAGCACATGGGATCTTATTAACACTTGAAGACCAGGTTGGATATTATAAATTACCTTTTTTTTTTTTTTTTTAAAAAGACATATATATATAATTGTATTTTTATTTTTTATTTTTTTATTTACTTGTTAACACTTGGCAGATTCTGCCTATTGAACTTTAATTTGCCTATTGATTTTATCATACAATATTATGTATTTATTTATTTTTTGGTTTAATAAAGTTTGTTTTTGATAGAAAAAAGAATTAATATCACTTCAAATAATATAATTTATTCTTTTTTAATTTTTTTTTTTTTTAGGAAGTAAAAATAAGAAAAAAGAATACTTCTTTAAAAAGAGAAAATTATTTGTATATTTTCTATTGTCTTTATAAATTAAATCTTCACGTATTCGTTTATGAAAGTGAATAAATATTTACACGTTTCTGCTGATTCTAATTAGAAAAACAGTCATAGTTTGCCATCTCTGTACATCGTTTATACAAAATCACTGAATTGTATTCTTTCACATCCGAAATAATTCAAAAACGGTTTAGGGACAAATGTTATCTTTTTTTAAAAAAGTAAAATTTTCACGTTTTTTAATTTAATAGAAATAATATTTAAATATTGTCTGTATTGAACTTAATGTAATTTGAACTCAGACTTTCAAGATCTCTACAGCGATCCATTTCAGCCCATACAACTAATACACATGACCACATTCTTGTGAAAAAGAAAAATGATTTCCAATATATGTATTTCGTGTTGAATCAGCATTCATCAATGATCAAGATTATCTCCCACATATATATCTAATCAGTGCTCAGTTTATATTAAGATTGCAAATCTTCAAACTTTAATGGACAGGCTTCAATCTCCCCACCCTCTAACTTTTCAGTAATCCATATTATTGAAAATCTGATGATGGAATGCTCAAAGCCTTTGTTGATGCCAGTATGGTGTGACAATAATATTCACATCAACAAAGGCTTTGAGCATTCCATCATCATATTTTCAATGATATGGATGGCTGAAGAGTTGGAGAGTGGAAAAGATTGAAGCCTGTCCATTAAAGTGTGAAGAATTTGCTATATTAACATAAATCGACCACTGTTTATATATATATGTCTGAAAGATAATGATCTGGACCAAATGATGATGGCTGGTTCAGTATGAAATACCTATATTGGAGTGGAAATCATTAATTTTTTTTCACATGTATATAATCATGGGTATCTATTATATGGGGTAGAGTAGATCACTGTAGAGGACTTGAAATACTGAGTTCAAATGCCTTCTAATTAATAGAAATAATCTGTTTTCTACTTTAGTAGACCTTTTACAAATACATGTACATTATTTATTGAATATATGTGTGTAGTTTGACACTTTGGTTCAATATTTTTTTCTCCCTCTACATGCACATATATCTATATGAAATATTGTGGAAGATAAAATGTCTTTACACATGCGCATTTGTGAAGAGTAGTTTACTTTACAATATTTCATATGTGCATAAATCACTTTATTATCAATTAGTAAATATAACTGTAGATAAATATTAAAACAGATTTTAATAAGCTCACTGAAGAACAACAAACTCTCTAACCACTCTACTGCCTCATGAGTTCTATAGACATGTCTGTAGGTTTAACAGATATTAGAAATAATGAAAAATGTATTATATTTTTGTAAAAAAATTGAATAAAACATTTTGGATATTTTTGATAGCAAAGCTTCATTTATTACACATTTGAATAAAAATTATAACTTTTGTATAATTTGCATTAGTCAATTTTATATTTTTAAAGTTTACCCTTAAAAAATAGATTTTAAAAATATATCAGTGATACATTTAGAAAAAATCACATTAAAGCTATCAACATGGATCTTATATTTAACGTGATTTATTTAATTCTGATTAAAATTTAAATTGTTTTTTTTTCTTTTTTTAATTGTTAAAAATGATTTTTAATTTATAAAAACTGTTAGAAGCTATTTTAATTATTAAAATTTTTTTGCAGTGACATAAATTTTTGTAAAGATCAAATTTGATAACTCAGCAGTTTTTTAATCATAATTTTGAAAGTGTAGATATATACAATATCTCGTCATGTTTCATTAGTATCTTCAGCGTACCATCTTGTTATGGCATGATTATTTTAGAATATACTTTTTAAAATGTAACTAAAACAATTTTCAAAAAAATCAGTATAGGAGAGAACATTACCACTAAGAAGATGAATAGCAATGAAATTTAAAAAGGAATTCAATTTTTTCACAACTAAAAGATTCAGGAGAGTTGTTCAATTTTTTATATTATATTACTCAATATATTTTTATCACACAAATGCAAATTAATATTTTTAAATTGTTTTTTCTCTTCACCAATACAAATTGTAATTATAAATATGCAATATTTTTTTCGCATGCGTTAGTGAAGCTGTAATTATAATATAATGTTTAATATGCCTGCTTAGCACTTTCATGATTTAGTATTCAAATCTCATACTCATAGCTTTATGAATGAAGACTGTTGTGATTTATTGTACACATATGCAAATGAGCTTGAATTTTTAATTAGTTAGTCCATTGTTTGGAGAGAGCAAAGCATGCCTCTCTTCTATTAATGACACTGAGGTCATTTGCTAAGTAAAAAGCTTCTTTGACTTTTTTTTTGGTATCATTCTTCTCTGTGCAAATTATTTGGGCAGAACTGGGTTCAAATACATGTCCTGTAGCACTGCTTAGTGGTCCCAGAAGATCGATGTTCCTTCATTTTTATTTTTAACTTTGTTGTATGCATACCTGTGTTGGTAAATTCTTGTATTGTTGTTAGCACAAGTCTCACCGCAGTAAGATGCCTGGCAGCCTAATTGAGGGCATGCTATTTTATAGACCACATGAGGGGCTTGATCTTTTTCTATTTTATCCTTGGAATTATTTATTCAGTTAGTGTAGGTGTTCTGAAGTTAAAGTTAAATTTGAAATCATTAGTCAATGTTTTAGCCATTTTTGAAGTTACATTAGGTATGAAAGGAATTGTTAAGTATTTCATATTCAAGCTCATTTGCATATGTGTACAATAAATCACAACAGTCTTTATTTGTAAAGCTATGTGTATGAGATTTGAATACTAAATCTCGAAAGTGTTAAGTGGGCATATTAAACATTATATTATAATTACAGCTTCACTAATGCATGCGAAAAAAAATTGCATCTTTATAATTAATATTTTTAGCAATGTTCATATATAATTTATGAAACTAAATAGAGAAAGACTTATGCAATAAAAGAAATCAACATTATGCAATTCAATTGCATGTGTGAAGGGTACCTCCAAAAATAACTGGAATTTTTTTTCTGGTAGCCACATTTTTTGGAATATATGTTTCTGCTTTTAGATATCTCTTGCAGGAACCTTTCACATAAATCTTCTAAATGACACCATCATAAAAAATCATGGGCACACATAGCACTTTTTTTTTTGTAAAGTGCATTTGCACATTTGTCGATTTTTGTAATAGCTGAAAAGTTAAAACAATGTGAAATTCTGTTTTCTTTTAGGGGAAAATGGCAAGGAAAACAGTTGTAATGTTTGAAAAAACTTACAAGCAAGTTTCTTTAGAAAAGTACAAGTTTACATGTGGTTAAACCATGTCTCAAAAGAGCATTTCAAGTGAAGTCAAGTATTAAGATGATTCTGATTTTTTTTTTTGGGGGGGGGGGGATACAATTAATGATTATTCACTCAGACTTTGTTTGAAATGATCAAGCATTTAAAACCTACAAGTTCTGAAACTTCTATGTAATGCAGTAAGACGTAAACATCCTGTTTTGTGACAAAGTAAAGAGTACAGATTTCATCATAACAGGACTAATGCATAAAGCTTAAGTGTAAATAATTTTTAATTAAATTCAGCATGACCCAGCTTATCCATCAGCCTCATTGCTCAAACTCATTCTATGTGACTTCTTTTTAATCTCTCAAGGGAATTCTAACCAACTGTTTTTCTGAATTCACATTTGAAGCTGATTGGATAATTTTAATTTATTTAACTTTTTTTATTTATTTTAAATATATATATGCAAATATATATAACAGATTGTTAGGTACATAAGCACACGCAAAGACAGTATAAAATTTTTTTCTTTGTTTGGTGAAGTTAATAAGAAACATTAGTACTTTCAAATATTTTTTCCTTTTATAAAAATCATATCATATTTTAAAATTAAAACATGGTTATTTTATGGAGGGGGGGGGAATCACGTGATTATCAGTTTTAGCTAAACTATACTGCTCTCTAGGATGTAATAACTAGTAATTTTTACAAACACTTCTACACTCTTCAAAGAAGAAATAATCAATGCATGACTAAAATTTAATTTGTTAAGTCTTAGTTTGAACAAAAAAAAAATGAAACATTTCATGACTGCTTTAAATTTCTCAGAAATATTTCTAGAAAAAAAAACGTATTTTGAAGAATTAAACTTGTATATATATAATATTCAAATCACCCCCCAAAACATTATATTTCAGCCATACCCTCTGTGAATAAATATGGAGCCTGAACTTTAAACAATCGACTCGAATGAATCACAGAAGGTTTTTCTGAAATATCATAACATTGGAAGGATGATTTGAATATTTTCTATTTAATTTTCAGTTAGCAATATCACTGGAATATTACATATAAATAGCCCAAAACTTACACACATCCACGCTTATGTAAACACTCCGTAAAAGCATCCATCTTATAAATACTGCATAGCTTTAAACTATAGTCTCTGAAATTGATGAACTAATCGACTGTAGCTTTTTTATCATCATCCTTTTTAACACAACACCATAATGGTATATTGTATATTTTTACATTTTCCTACATTATATCTTTAAAGTAAAGTATAGTTATAGTTAAATTTTTATATGTGTTAGTGACATAAATCAGTTTTATTTTCAAAGTAAACTTTATTGATCGAGAATATAAGATTACATCAGTGAGTTACGGTTTTAATTGTCAGTTGGGAAGATTTCAACATGTGTAAATACATCTAAAATAAAAGGTTTATCATGTTCTTTAATATTTAAAAACTAGAAGTCAAAGATTAATATTTCTGTTGAAAACTATGAGCATTACAATTTGACTTATATTAAAATAAATTAAGAAGTACGAAACTAATTATTGTAAGAAGATTATGTTTTGGTAAGAAAATTATTTTCTTTTTTAAAAAAAGAAAGAGATATTTATGAGTTTTCAAGTAAACCAAGATGGCACCACATATTTTTGATAAATATACAGTTTTGAGGGCCTGTAATCTATCAAAGATGTGTTAGTTGTTAAATTAAAACAAAATTAATAAATCAGTTATTAAATTTTAAAAAAGGAATACATTTGAATACATTTCATTAAGAAACTTTATTTCAATTTTTTTTTTACTTACATTATAATGTCAGAAGCGAGGACATGCTCTTATCATTGTCATACTTTAGCTCAATTCAGCATGTTTCTTTTTGTCAACAGTTTTTTTTTTCTGGTAAATTGTCATAATGATTCAAATTTGGGACATTTCTGTCACAGAACATGATGCAGCAAATATTTCCAAAAATACAGGATTTTTCTCTCCTGAAAAGTGTGCGTTAGTGGTCACAATATGATTGGACACTACCAACATAAATAAAGTGTAAATATTGTATTTATATATTTTTTCATTTTTCTGTTAATAAGTTCATCCAAAAAAGAAAATAACTTGCAAATATTATAATTAACTTTTCCATAATTATTTCTTTTTTTAATATTACAGTAATAAAAAATATAATATAATTATTAAATATGATGACGTTTCCTAGCAGGCATTTTTATAAACATTTTTTGGAGGCCCTGAAACTGTAGATTTATCAAAAATACAGGCTGCCATCTTGGTTTACTTGAAAACTCACAAATACTAAAAATAAAAGAAAAAAAAGATAGAGAAAAGTATTTTAGCAAAATGGATATCAGAAAAATGTTTAGAATTGATAAATATATGTAAATCAAATTTTATTTTCAACTGATTCACTTTTTTAAAAGTAAAAAAAAAAGTAATAAATATGTTGCATTCATTAACTAAATCAATTATAATATGCAAATATATCAGTTGGGAGGATATGAAAAATATTATGTGAATTAATATATTTGAATTTACACAGAGTAATTAAAACAATGTTATTGTGTTTTTATGGTCTTTAAATGATAATAGTAATAGATAATATTAATAAGTTAGGTCAGTATCATAGTAATAGTTAATAGCAATAAGATAAGACAGTGTCATTTTTAAAAATACTGCATTTTAATGTGTAACATTAAAAAATTATATATATGATACATAGAAGTTATAGTTCATTTGAAGTAACATTACTATCTTTTTGATAGCAATGTTTACATGTCATTTTCTATTTAGGATCACATAAATATAAAAGTTTAAAACTTCTGCACTAATATATAAAAACATATGGAGGACGATAATGTTGCAGAGCATATTAATGAATAGTTATTTTCTCTAAAATTATAAACAATTAAGTGAATTCATTATATGATTTGTTTAGTTTTGTTTGTTCTGGTTATGGATGAAACTATAAAATTTGATACATATGTAGCAGTTTTATCTTAGTTTATAGATCATGTAATGTCTATTATTGTAATGTCACATATTCATTCAATTATTTTTGTAAAACAAATGAACAATATTTCTTAAAAGAGCGTTTTTGGTGAATTGGAGCATTTGGGGGGGAGCTGTTTATATTATAAGGATTACCCCACAGGCATTTTAAAGAAATATATATGGTGAAGAATAGAATACATTGGTGAGCTACAATTAGTCATTCTTTTGACATATTTCAAAATGTTTTCTGCAGACCAAATTAATAAACACAATCACAAAGTATGAAATAACAGAAAAAATGGACCTCCAGGCTCTACAAATGGGCTTATTTGTTGTTCAGAGATTGGTTTGTATACTCATTGCAAAACTTAACTTTAGAGTATTTTTTCTATGAAATTGAATAGCGCATTAGAAAATAATAAAGACTGCTCAATTTTCATAGGTAAGTTATGTTTCACTATAAGAATAATTTGATTATTGTTATACATGTCTACAAAATAATCCTGTGTAAAATATAGGACAGAAATTTCCAACCTTGTTTAAGGAGAAGCTATTTTATATCCCTACTCTTCAAAACTATAAATATTAAAATTAGTATTTACTTAGATTATTTTCAGTGTATGTGTATTTTAAAAACACTAGAGATTCACAATAGCATGGTAAGAGGTATATTATTGAATTATTACTTCATAATTATTGAATTCAGCTTATGGTAAACAATATTCTATTTGTACTATATTGTCTCTTATTAAAAAGAACTTTGAGTTATTTATAGTTAAATTTTCATATTCCTTTTTTTTTAAATGCTATTAAGGAAACATAACAGTTATTACACTCAAAAGTGTTTTATCCTTTTCAAATAACTATTTATGTGTTGTTACATCATATTGAATCATTTATGAATCCTATTATCTAAGTTCAGTGCTGATGCTGTTAAATAGTACAATGATTTTCTATTGCTTTTATTAGAATTCATCAGACTGTGTTCATAGAATAGAATGTAATTTTGATATCTTTAACTCATTTTTGTTTATAGTATTTGTTGTTCATCAGTTGTTAATAATTGGAATTTGTTAGCTGTTTGGCACAGTTGAGAAAGTATATGACTTTGCATCTGTAGCAATTCTGGCCCTATAAGTTTTTATGAATTCCCGAGCAATAAAGCTATATGCCTTTTTTTTTTTAGGAAATTTATTTTCTAAAAGCATTATGTGTTTTTATTAGTTAAACATATTTTAAATGATTTTGATTGTTTTAAACCATCACCCACTCCCCTCTATTAACATGTCAGTTTAACTTACTGTTTAGACTAATATTCTTACAAGAACCATTTAAATAACTGGAAATAATGCATAGTGGAAGTAATGTGTTATATTTGTATATATTGTCTTTTCTTTTAGAAGCATTTATTTTAATCTGCTTGTAATATAAATTTGCTATGACAATAGCCTGTGCCAAAATGAGTGATGCAGTTCATCCTGCAATGGGCCATGTGTCCTCCACTCACCACTCTTATTCTAGTCACAGTTAATCGTATCACATAATTCTTGGAAGAATCCTGTATGTTTTGATGTAATGAAAGAATGACAGGTTCTGGAGTTGAGGGTCCATAGAGTATGTCCCACCCACCTCTGTCACATTTGATGCTTATACTTTTTATAAATTCCTGAACAGTAGGCAATTCAATTACTTATGTAATAATACTATATTCATAGCAGTTTAAAGATACATACGAAATAAATTCAATAAATTACCTGATGATTGTTTAGTTTGACTCCGTCCGATTAACTACAGATGACGTTTTGGTTAAGGTCATTGCAGACTTAGAAATATTGTTTTGATCAACACTTACAACATATTTTTGCTATTTGTTTGGTAAAAATATAGTAAGGTGCATATGTAATTAATTACAGACACACTAGAGATTTCAAACTTATACTGGAATTTCATTCAATCTTTTTTTTTATTCACTGGCCATTATTTTATATCTTTTAATATTTTCATTTATCTATCTATCTATTAGTTCTACGTGTGTTCGATAAATAATAAGATTGGATTGTATTTTTTGAAAAGCTACGTTTTAATAGAAATGCCTTAAGAGCATTATTAAAATCTGAAGTAAACATGAAGAAACATTTTAACGATTTCAAAGTAAGAAAATATTTTTCTTAAGATTGATTTTTATTTGATTAGAAAAAAAAAAAAATCTAAGTTTATGCCATTAATCCAGACTGTCTAGATAAATGAAGTCAAATTGCTTAAAAATCAGTTGCAAGATAATAAAATCATCCAAATTTTTTTATATAAATGATCACCATGAAAATGGCTTCTATGATTTAGCACAGAGATGGTACTGGGGATTCAAGAGCTTAAGATTTTTAATCAATTCTCAGTTATTGTGCTTAGCCAATCAGCCGAATGTTCAACATCGTATGATCTTATGAGTATATCTTACCATATGATTATTTATTCATCATGATGGTAATTAAAAAAAATACAACTCTGTCTCTCAAATTCGTCTAAAAAATATTTGTCTTTAGATTATCTATTTTCACACAAATTTTCTCTTTTTTAAAAAGAATATTTTTTTTAAAAAAAGTTAGATTATAGTCTAAACAAATGTTTTTTTTTTATAACATTATGTGCTCGTACCCTTCCCTTACCGCTTCAATACATCAATTTTCCGATGGAGAGAACAGAGTTCAAATAACACATATACATAACACATATATTTCTAAACTGAATTAATAAACAAAAAAAGTACAATTACAAAATCTTCCAAATGAATGGATATATTATTGGTGGTAACGTAAATAAACTTGTTTTTTTTTTAATCTTTGGTATTTTATATAATCTGATTATTTCTTTGCTTTGTTTTATTGATATTCATAGAAGAGAATCTGATTTCACAGAAAAAGTTTAATAGGAATGACTCAAGAAATCTTAAACCTATTTCTGCAAGACAAAAACTTTTCTAACATTCATACATAGACATTACTCACAAGACTTACAATTTCCAGTTGGTGTAAATTTAAATAGTTTTCTATATCCTTCAAATAAAAGTAACAATACCCATTTACTAATCAATATTAGATAGTTAGATATAGTATGATTGAACCATCTATCTGAAATACGAATTCTAAATTTGATTAAAACCTGAAAAAATGTTCAAATTTTAAGCAGGATTTGAACTTAATTTATGGAATGATAGATGCTATACCACAAAATCCTTATCATCGAATTATTAGATGATAAAATGGTAGAGAGTAAAGTGCAAATGAACTAGTCTTTACAATCAAGAACTTAATGAATCTTTTTTCACTGCTTTTATGTGGAAGAAAGCTTAGAGAACTTTTCTATCCTATAATAAATTATTTATAGTTTATCTATACTGTATATGCTTGATCACTTTCAAAAGTATTTAAAATATTTTTGTAGTTGTTATTGTGCTTTTTTTATATTTGCAATCTGTATTTTAAAAATTATGTTGGTGTGCTTGTAGGAAGAGTCCTTATTATTACTACCCATGTTTATTGCTTTATAATTTTATTATTTTGGTATAATAACATATTCACCAAAAGTGTGTTTTGCCACAGTAATGGAGTTACCAAGAGTTTTTTTTTTTATGTAATAGTAAAATTATTAGTGTATCGTTTTTCCCCTTTATTTCATATGTTTTTAGAAATCTTTGGGGTAAAATTTACTGTAGTTCTCCTGAATTATATTTATTTAAATTTTCAATTTAGTTAATATCTTTTTTGAATAATGCTATTTTGAAAAGAATCTCTAGAGTCAGATTTGAGTGAAAGAAATATCCATTCATCATATTTTTTATTAGTTGTGTCAATGTTTACTGATATTAAAAATAAAATAATTAAGAGAGCACGAATGAGATTTATCTTATGGAAAGATCTGATAAAAATAAATCCACCCCTCAAATTGATGACTTCTATGAAAATGGTTTCTGATGACATTTCAAAATAAAGTAAATGACGTTTTTTTTTTTTCGTTTCAAAATAATTATTATTTTTATAAAAATTTAATGTGAACATTTTTTAAATGACAAGTAATCTGAGTATAATAAATAAATAAATGATTTATTGCTCAGAAGTTCATAAGAAGTTTGAACACTGAAGTGATGGGGGGTGGAGGACAGTCCTTGGAGCTCGAGTTCCAAAGACCATTGCACTACCCAGGACATAAATACAATATTCTTAAGTTAATGTTTTGAGATATAAATTTTCATTTGCAAATGGCCAGCATAAATATTACTTCATATTATGTTGTTGTTGTTTTTTTACTGGGTGGAGCTAATGCTCATATTACTAATTACCGATAATAATAATAATAATAATAATAAAAAAATTGAAAATTTGATATATTGCCCATCTCTCTCTACATTTATATAAATTATATATTTTTATGTTTTCTTTTACTAAGAAATTAGCAACAACAACAAAAAAAACACAGCTCTTTGTATAACTTCCAGATATGAATAATATTTTTAAGTGACAATCTCTATCCATTTTCTAATATCTGTTCATTCTTTTATTTTCTTTGATGTTTTTCCACATCATCTTTTTTTTTTTTTTAATTTTATTTGTGAGGTGATTTTTATGATAACTACCTGTGCATACATTTTAAATTTTGTCATCTAAAGTGAAATGTTGCTTCAAAATGCATCCATAGTGAGAGAGATATGTCTGATTTCTGTGGTTACAATATGATTGAGCTAAGATGAAAAATAGTGATAAAAACAAAAAAAAAAAACCCAACTAACAATACATTTTAAATTGTAGCATCTTATTGATTCTTTACATTCTTTTCCCATTTAAAGTATAATAGGTTTTAGGATGCAAGGTATTTTCTGTAAGTGATATTTCATTTGGATATTCTTGAAAGTTTATGTAGCAGTTTTATATTGTTTTGCATGTCATAGTATTAAAACCAAACATATCCGTCTAGACTTTACTTGTCTAGTTTCTGGTAAATAATTGTAGAATTTCTGCCCATTATGTTATCTTTTTTAAGTCAAACTGTTTATATATATATAATTTTAGTAAATGCTGTAAGATTAATTGTAATTAATAGCAAAAACGTTCTTACTGCCCTCTATAGTGACAAACTTGAATTTTAGGACTTTTTCAGCATACTTTAACTGCCATCAAGCAATTTATGTTGTAATGATGATTGATTACATTCAGATTCCTTTTTGAATTTGGAGCTGACAAAAATTTCTAGGTATGACTCTATGTTAATATGTTTATAATAAACACAATTAATCATGTAATTGTCTCTGCCTTGTGATAAAGTATTTAATTAGTATATAATAGTAATAACATTATAAAATCACCACAATAAGTTAATTAAAAATAATCAAGTATTACTTTTGAAAGATTATAAGTTTGATGCTTTATTGTAGCCAAAATGGGTAGTTTGAAAGTTTGGATGGTTTATTATAACATACAATAATGATTAGTTATGTTCAAATTTGACCAAACTTTAAATATAGCATTATGTGTAAAAGAGTAACAGATATACTTCTATTATTTATATATAAATTAAGCCTAGCTTGTCTTAAGAATGTTCTGAAGTTTATAACTCTATTATTTATTAATTATCCACACATTCTCATGCAATTTAATTTTTGCATTTTACTACAATTTAAATATTATATACATTTATTAATGGCACCTATAAATTTATATAGACAATTTGAATTGATACAACCTTTGAATCACAGTACTGGAAAAATTCTCATTTGATTGCTATGTGACATAAAAATGAACAAATCACTTTGTAGATACATGTATTTTGAATAAAATAATTCTCATCAGCTGCCTAGAGTACTGCCAATATCCTCTAGAGCAGGCATCAGGAACTGGCAGTGCCCAAGTCACATGTGACTCTTTAGTGGAAAAAGTACATCTCTCTTATTTTGGATATATATAAATTTTATTAAAAATTTAATATATTATAAAATAATATTTTATTTATTTATACTAATATGTGATTTGTAATTAATTATATTATTTTTATCATAATTTAATTAATACAAATGTGTCTAAATTATTGTGACGATTGTGAGTGATTTAAATTTAAAATAGTGTACCATGCATTGTTTTCCTCAATAAATTATGTGAAAAGTAAACACAGGAGTAGACTAGTTGATTCAAGTTTGAAGGCTTTATTATTATTAAAATGCACAAAATATATTCCAAATTTGAACAAATAGCCATAAACATAATAGTTCAAAAGTCACATTAGTAAATTTGAATATTAACATTGTATCTTCATATTTATTCAAATGATTTTTACACTGATATTCAAATGATTTTTACACTGATAAATTTTATAATGCAAATTTATTGTGTTGACTAGAAATTTAGATTAAAAAATTCTAAGTAAAATTAAAGTTTATAGAAAAAAGTTTTTTATTTTTTATTTACCCATAAAAATATATGCAAGCTTAAGAGTTGTTTGAATATTGTATATGCATACTTAAAGTTAGTAAATTTATAAATAATGAATGAAATTTATTTGAAGTTACAGCTCCTTAAAATTTATTTATTTTTTTGTCAAAATGGCTCACTGAATCAAAAATGTTCCCAACCTTTGCTCTAGAGCAGTGGTCTTCAATCTTTTCATACCTGCTGACTGGCAAAAATACGGATAAGATTTTGTGGACCGGCAGAAGTCTACAGATAATTTTTTTTAAAGATTTAAACTGCTTAGCCTTAGATGAGCATAATTGTTATAACTGACCAAAACAACACACTAGTTACTATGTATTGTAATGGTGTTACTTACCTTCACATGCTGAACACTCTTTCTCAAGTTGTGCAGTATGTTCTCATTAATGTGCCTGCATTGCTACATTTATTATTTCATTGTTAAAACATGCAAAAATAATATGTTATTCACCTGAATGTTGGAAAATATCACAATTAGTGTAATTACATGACAATGATTATGATAAATGTAATATCTGTATTTAATGTTAATATACAATATGACGTTATATATATATAGAGTTTGTATAATAAAAAAGTTTCTTTTTTTATAAATTTTGAATCTGGTATTATTTTAATCTCATTTTTACCAAATTAAAAAAAAGAATCAGAACGAAAAGTTGTTTTGGTAAAGTATTACATAGAAATAAAACAATCATTATAAAGATGTAATTTTGCTAAAAAATAAAAGATAATAGATTTATGTTGGATGAAGAGAAATAATCATCAATGATCTGTCTCCATTTTGTGAAGTTTATAATTTCAAAAAGAAATGTCACACACAAAATAAAAAGATGATATAAATGTAATAAAAAATTTTGATATATGTGACCAATAAATGAGCTGACGTAATACAGAAATGCCTACTAAGTATAGAAATTGATGTGTAAGGAGTGATGCAATTATCATGAGATTGACACTTTCTCTTTTAAAGATTACATTTTCAGATAAATTCCTTTGATTATCACTTAGTAATTATAGTATTATCTAATAATTTAAATAAAATTTTGATTTATAATTAATTTTATTTAAGCAATTGCGATGAAAAAAAATTGTTTATATTAATTAAAAGTTAAGAATATTATTTTGTTATTACAAACTTTCTTGCCAGTCTAGTGCGGACTGGCAGAAGACTTCTACAGACCAGTGCTGGTTCATGGATCAAGGGTTGAAGACCACTGCTGTAGAGTGTTATAACAGTGGACTGAAATATCTTTCTAGCATTGTGTTTTAAAGATTGCATCAACTTAATTAGTTTATATGTACATATGCAATAGTACTTTTCATATGTAAACTTTAAATTAAACATAGTTCAATGTATATATAAGCAAAGGGAGTAAATCACTCTCCCCCAGGCTATGATTTAAAGGCATTGTAAATAGTGAACAAAGAATCAAGTATAGAATGAATTCATATATTCTTGGTAGTACCATATTTTATGTAGTTGATAAATCAATTTCACTCTGTATAACTAACAATGTTGACAAAGATATGCTTATAAACATTAGAGCTACCAAGAATAGGTGGATTCATTCTATTCTTGATCCTTTGTTCAACATTTAAAGTGCTTTTAAGTCATAAATAGGGGAGGGTGATTTATTCCCTTTGTTAACATTTAAATAGTATTTTTCATAAATATATGATGAATTCAGATTAACCTTTTTTTAAAAAAGTGCAGATGCCATGTTTGTATATGCATAATTCTAGAAAAGTTTATACTCAGACAGAGGGAACTTTTTTAAAATTATTTTTTTACCTACATATTATACAAATATATATAATGATTAATCTAATGTATAACATGTTATTTAGTAAAGTTACGAACAATTTATTAAATAATTTTTTGGTAGTTTATTGATAAATGAATAAATGCAACTCAAACAGTCATATACTCACAAATGTTTTTCTTTTGCAAAGAGAATTTGGTTAACAGATGTTTTAATTCTTTTGTTGAAAAGCTCTTTTTGTGTTTACTTTTGTAAGCAAAAAAAAAAAAATGTTTATTGTATTGAACAGACATTATAAGGCAATCTCTCATTTAAGAAGTTTCAAGTATCTTTAAAAAGAAAATGTAGTTTTTTATTTGCAATATTCACATATAGTTAATTTAATTTTCAAAGAAAACACTAATAGATTAATTAATAAAGATGGGTATATAATTATAAAACGTCTGCTTGATTTTCCACAAGTCCCCCCCCACTCATAACATAAATTGTTAAAAGTTAAAATACACTTAATATATTTATCACAAAAGTTATGTCACCATAGTATTGTTAAGAGGTGTTTCAAACAGAAAAGAAAAAAAATGTAAAAAAATAGAAATCATTAATGAAAATTTGGACTCCTGTTTCCAGTAAATTAATCAAATTCACATAAAAACATGTAGTAAATTTTGATATTTTAGTTATTTAGCATATGGACTTAGTTTAAACAGCTAATTATTTACAAATTGAGTGCTTTGATTTTATCAGTCTTTGTACATATTTTGTAGTCACATTCTATGTGGTAATTCAAGGTTTGTTTGGTCAGAACTTCATAGGTTAAATCACTAAACCTTAGATCCTAAGATCTAGGTGCAGTGCTCTCAGATCCAAGGTTTCTTACTGACAAAGGCCACAAACCAGAAACTAGTCTGGGGATATTGGATGAGTAGGCAATAGATGGGGATTTTATGCATAAGCCTTTTGGCATTCATTGATTACACTGACTAGTACTGAGTGGCACTACTGTATGGAGAGTTTCCTGTTTTAATAACTTCATAAGTTATAGACTGTGAATTTTATTTGTGAAACAGATAAGTGCATTACTCTCTAGGTTTTAGACAAATCTTGACTATAAAAGCAAAACAGGTTTTGCTTAACCCAATTTTTTTAAGTTTGTAAATAAAAATAATGAACAGTTCTAATTGCTCTAACAAGCTTTATTGATAAATGCAGCAAAAAAAGCATTTAAAAATCTCTATTTAGAAACCCTCCCCAAATCCTCAGACTAATGTTTTCATGCTTTGGCACTCCTCAGTGAAGTGCTAGGATAGTTTCAGACACTAGATCTAAAAATACCACCGTAATGCCAGAATTTATCTAAAAGTTAATTATTAAGCAGAAAAACTAAAAAAATTTTTTAGACACCTATATGTTTTCAAAGTCAGATATTTAATTTAAATAGCTATAAGAGACTGAGAGATCTTCAGCCAAACTATATATTAATAGCCTTAGCAATATAACATCACTTAATTAAGACTTAAAAGCAAAAAAATATAAGTAGTCAACAAAAAAATGGTCATATATCACATGACCCAATTTTTTAAGTTTGTAAATAAAAATAATGAGCTATGCTAATTGCTCTAACAAGCTTTATTGATAAATGCCACAAAAAGAAAGCATTTAAAAATCTCTATCTAGAAACCCTCCGCAAATCCTCAGACCAATGGTTTCATACCTTGCACTCCTCAGTTAGGCACTAGGGTAGTTGCTATTTTTAGATCTAGTGTCTGAAACTACCCTAGTGCCTCACTAAGAAGTGCCAAAGCATGAAACTATTGGTCCAAAGATTTTGGGATGGTTTCTAGATATAAGTTGTTATTTTTAGATATAGTGTCTGAAACTATCCTAGTGCCTCATTGAAGAGTGCCAAAGCATGAAACAATTGATCTGAGGATTTGGGGAGGGTTGCTAGATAGAAACTTTTAAATGCTTTCTTTTTGTGGCATTTATCAATAAAGCTTGTTAGAGCAATTAGCACAGCACATTAGGTTTTGCTTAACCTGTAATAAATTGCTTTTATTGTCCTTAAGTAGTGAAACACTTTGCTAAATTTATATCAAGAAGGATGCATGAGATTCTATCAGTATTTTTTTGAGAAGTCCATTATACTGATTCCAGTTAGGTTTTCTTGAATTTCTACTTGAGAATCAAAAATTTCTCATTGGTTGGTGTTGAAAAGTTTATGCATGTTGTTCAAAGCTATTCATTACAAAATTTGAGAACATGCTTTATTTTTAGTTCTCTTATCTCCAAAAGTAGATAGCTTGCATATAAAATGGAGTTATAAATACTGCATTTATAAAAATTATATACACAAATAGAGATGGATGTATTTGATGAATTATTTTCCACAGAAGTTGTTTGCTTAGTTAGAATGTTTAAAACAAAAGTAGTTATTCCATGTTTAATATATATTTTGCTAAGAATCAATATAATACTGGATATTTTAGTGGCTGGAGTCAAATAAGTTTGATAATGCGTATAAATATTTGTTTTGAAATAAACTAGATATAGCATGCATTATTTTAATCATACTGATGTGGAGAAAGAAAGAAGAACCGAATTGTATTATATGATTTACTTGCTAATTGAGTTTTATTAATATTGTGTGTGTGTGTGTGATCTGAGTTCTATTCAAAATATTGAAATGCTTTATTTCTCAATTCAGTAACTATATATTTGTATAAAGAATTCATTAGATTTGGAATACTCATTCTTTTTACCTTACCTAAGAGTAACCTGTTATAATCTTGATTAGTCTATGGATATTAAGCTTTAGTCTTATATTCAATCCTCAGACTAGTTATTCTATTTTCCTACTCCTAATGCAATGCTTTGTTTGAAGTATTTTACTCAATTACTATTTATGTTATATCTCAGGTTTTGGTAATTTGTTTACAATAAAGTAATTTAGAATGTGTGATTTTTATTTTGATAGTTTTTTTTTTTATGATGAAAATGTAAAAGAAGGATTTTTTTATTATGATAAAATGGTAATTACTATTGAAAGATAGTTTGTTCTTATTCTTATAAATTAAGAGAGGAAGAGGGGAATAAATTAATCACTGCATATCAATTTAAGAGAAGAAATAAACTTCTGTGAGTGAAGACCTCTTACTTAATCATAATTTATCTTGTTTAAAAAATTAAATTTAACTTAAAGAATATATTATCGGATGATAAAATTATCTTTGTATCTATATACATTTTATAATCACTTTCGAAATTTTTTAAATTATCATTTTTCATTTTTATTTTATTATTTATTTGATGAACAGCAATAACAATACATAATTTAATGCAATTTGTGTATCTTTACATATGCAGCTTCTTATTGATCTGTTGTAGAATGATCATTCAATTTATTCAATCCATAGCCTTCTTTCTCCACTTCAAGCCAACAAACTTTCTTATTTTATCTATCCATCGCTCATGTGGTCGCTTCTATATCTTTTAATTCTCTTGGGATCTACTTTAAGACTTCAGCTACCCATCTATTATAAGATTTTTTAGCAGATTTGCCCACTCCAGCTCCCATTCACTATCTTTCTTCTAATAATGTCAGTGGTATGGTTTTGTACTTTTACCCAAGTATTTCACTTTTAATCTCTTCTTGTTACTTCCAATATACATCTTTCTGTATTGAAAGCAGTGCTCTCAGATCCAAGGCTCCTCACTGATGAAGGCCACAAGCCAGAAACTAGTCTGGGGATATTGGATGAGTATGCACTAGATGATGATTTTATGTACAAGCCTTCTGGCATCCATTGATTACTCCAGCTTGCTGTGTGTGACAATACATATAGTGAGTTTTGCCTGTTTTAACAACAGTTATACACACACATAAGAGATGATGGTCATGTGATGTTTATTGGCTTGAAAGCAGAAGTACTAAAAATTTTATCATTGCAGATCAAACTTCCATTTAATGATGGCCTTTTATTTAAATATCTAAAACTGCAGATCATTTTCAAGTGAAGAAAGATTATAAAAATTGGAAAAAGAATTTGCTAATATCGAATGGGACATTAATGAAGTTAGGAGAAAAAGATAAGAAAATATTTATTTGAAAAGTGAACATGGGTTTTACTATAAAGATACAAGTATAAGAATTATAAGTGGAATATAATTTATTATAAATAGAAAATTACATTCATATCGGCTTTTCAAGCCAATTGTGCAAACGCTTTGCGAGTGTTAAATAATAAATGAATACCCTCTGACCAATACAAGATATAGAATTTATGCAGGAATAAAAAGAATCCCTCTTATTCCTACGACTCAAATATTTATATATGAGCAAATCTGAAGTACTGGCACAGAAGGTGTGACAATATAACGGTCACTTTAAATTACTATATACAATGTCTGAATAAATGACGCTGATGAAATTTTCTAGAATTTACTAAGTGTCATTCCAACTGAAACTTAATTATATATATAAATAGTCATTTATTTTTATAGCGTCTGTATACAATTTGTAATTACATTCATATCGGCCTTTCAAGCCAATTGTGCAAACGCTTTGCGAGTGTTAAATAATAAATGAATACCCTCTGACCAATACAAGATATAGAATTTAATGTAATTACAAATTGTATACAGATGCTATCAAAATAAATGACTATTTATATATATAATTAAGTTTCAGTTGAAATGACAGATGCTATCAAAATAAATGACTATTTATATATATATAATTAAGTTTCAGTTGAAATGACGCTTAGTAAATTCTAGAAAATTTCATCGGTGTCATTTATTCAGACATTGTATATAGTAATTTAAAGTGACAATTATATTGTCACACCTTCTGTGCCAGTACTTCAGATTTGCTCATATATAAATATTTGAGTCGTAGGAATATGAGGGATTATTTTTATTCCTGCATAAATTTTATATCTTGTATTGGTCAGAGGGTATTCATTTATTATTTAACACTCGCAAAGCGTTTGCACAATTGGCTTGAAAGGCCGATATGAATGTAATTACAAATTGTATACAGACACTATAAAAATAAATGACTATTTATATATATAAATAGAAAATGAAAAATAACCTTATTGAAGTCAATAATATATAAGCCAAAATGGTGAAATTAGTTATTCATGTTAATGGAAGATACCAAATGCAGATAGTTTGAGTGTACTTAAAAGTATACAAAAAGAGTTAATAATGACATAAGGAAATATAATTGCAAAATGGCAAGAAAAGCTATAGAAGAGCATAAAAAATTTAAAAATATAAAACAACATATTGGTATTGGAAGATCTCAACTTTCATACATTTTATTTTTTGTACATTTTGCTATTTTGTATATATTTTATATATCTCATGTATGAAGGGCAATTAAAAAAAGACATCACATGTTTCAGAACTCTTTATCAAGAAAAGAAAAGAAAAAAAGACTACAATTCAACTATCTTTTGATAAATTTATAAAGAAAACACCAGAAATTAATCAATAAAGTGTTATTTATATATGTGCTAATATACCTCATTAAAAAATAAATATTTTAAAAACACTTTTTGATATTTTTTTATATTGCTCTACATTCATATATTTCCACTTTGTTATAAATTTCAAGAACCAATAAGATATGAAAAATCGAGGACCACCTATATATTGAGTATTACAGTTTTAATACAGTTGTTCATTTCTTAAAATGTGTATGCATGTTTGGCACTCCACTGAATATTTTTTTTCATCCATTAACTTACTTATCTTTTCTTTACCTACTATAAATTGTGAATTTATATCCATTTTAGTGTTATTAACTACAGTGATGTTTTAGTTCAGTATTAATATAATGGATTCAAGAGCTAAATAATTGTGAATGTGATGTTTGATGGTGAATTAAAGCTCATAATTATATGATCTCCCAAGCAACCAATTATCTCATTGTTTTTTTTTAACTACATTACACTATCTCTTTATTGTTAGGCTCCCCCCCCCCACACTTTTGAATTGTTATTAATAACAACAGGGATATAATAATCATTTTATATATGGGTCGATGGATGATTGTGATGGGATTGAGCTAAAGTGAAAAACTTACTGAGATATGAATATAATTGAAAATATATATAGCCTTTCTTAGATATCAAACTTGTTCAAACTGGTTTTGTTTCATATTTGATCACTGTAAATACATAAATCTTTTGTGTGACACATTAGTCTGCTGTGCTCATGCTTTAGGGTTCAAATCTATAGAGGAACTTGTACATGATATTTTTTCAAGTAAATGTAAAAAAAAATATTTCCTGTATGAAGATCAACAAACAAATTTATTCCTTATTGGTCTGTAGTTAGAATCTTATTTAACAGTTAATACATTAGCCTGTTGTGTTCATGACCCAGGATTCAAATTTGTAAAGGAATTTCTAACCAAGGAGATATTTTTCAAGCAAACATAGCTCTTTTTTTCATGTAGTCAGATAATAGACAAACAAATCCATCCCTTATTTGTCATTTGATTATATGAATGTCAGTGTGCTAACCATAAAGAACAAACATAGATGTATTAAGATTCAACATCCACACATTAAAAACAATGCCATAACATCCACCATTTAATTATAGTTTCTAATGCTTGCACTTTCTTTTTTACTTTATCTATAAATGTACATATATAATTTTTATAAACATAAATTTTTTTAAAATAACTTATGCTATTACTTATTTTTTTAAAACAACATGATCTGAAGGATGTAATTTATAACAATGTGAAGCTGGGTTGAATGTAATTACTTTTCAAAATTTTTCAAACCATGAAGTGAAGGTTTAAAGAAATGGCAAATAAATTAAAAAGCATACAAGCATGAATTTTTTTTCCAGCAGATTTTGTAAAGTAATAAAATAAAAATTGACACTTAAGCAGAAGAAACTCATATATTCTGAATTCAAATATTTAAATAAAATCTAGCAAGAATAAAATAAAAGGGGACCATGTAATGAAAACTTTCTATTTTTAATATATATATATATTTAACTCGTTTTTAATTATTACTTTATATATAATTACAAAGAACACAGTTTAAATAGTAATTAAAATTTCTTATGTACTTCCAAAAATTATAATTAATGTTTATTTTAGATTTCAAACATTTAGTAAATAATATTGGGGAAGGAAATGTTCATGATAATAATCGTTAAAATGCTCTTCAGCCAATCAGATCTCTTTATTTAGGCTTAGCTTCCAGACATAACTCCTCAAACACCACATATTATTGTTTTTGTATTTATTGGTATTCATTAAGTGCATATTATATATATAAGTTTTATTAATAAATCAACTAAAATTCTTAGTAAATCTTTTAAAGTCTTTTTGGAGACAGAATGAACATTAATTAAAATTTCTAAAAAGGAAAAAAATCATGGCCTATATAATAGAAAAAGATGCAAAGATATAAAATGGGATTATAGAAATACATTATTGGAATTTTTAGATTTAACTTTATATCTAAAAATTAAAGTTCATAATACAAAAATTATCAGATAAAAGCAGCAAAGTAGGACTAAAGATAAATGCTAAAAAGACAAATAATTTTAATGGATTTTCTCAAAAGAAGAAAATAAGGATTGATAATAATGAATTAGAATAAATTAACAGTTATAAATACTTTTGTCAAATTTTTAATACGAATGGAAAGATGAAATTAATCATTGAATTAAATCTTGGATAGAATGCTTTTGGGTGAAATAGCTTAGTATTAAAAAACAATACGCCTATGTGTTTGAAAGGCCAAGTTTTTAAGGAACTTTTTATCCTGTGCTTATTTCTGGGTTTGAAGCATTGATACTTAATAGAAAAGAAATACAGAGATTTCAGACTACACAGAAAAGCATAAAAATATGTATATTGAGATTAACAAAGAAAGATCAAAAATAAAATAAACTAGTAAATATCACAGATATCAGTAAAAAACATAAAATGTAGCTGTTGCCATTAAAGATGGCAAAAAAGTGTACCCATAATATTGTGGGGAGAAAATAAAACAAAAGAGATCAGTTGTAGATGGATGAGCTAATATAGTTTTCTGAAATAATGTAGAGGGGAAAAAACTTTTGGATTGGAGAAAATGAATTGCATGCAGGGATCTTTCATTCTTTTTTAGATTTTTAATGTTGAAAATAAGATTGACATTAAATAAAGTTTAATTATTTCAAACTTAATAAAGAAAAATTAATAATTATTTATCAAAATATATTTATTGTGACTAAATGATTGTTAATAAATAATTACTTATAAAGCAAATTTATATATGATATACGCATGTGTATCAATTATAAGAATTTACAATCTCACAATTAGCAGTCACAAATTCCAAGACTTTAGAACTGATATTGTGCATTAATGTAAGAGTCCATTAAAGTTGATAACACAACTCTAAAATTGAGATGCTGTTATAAAAATAGCCATAGGACCCTACTATTGAGATTATACCTGTCTTAGATATAGAATGTTACACAGATATATTGATCTAAACTTTTTTATATGGTCCTTCAATAAATTGCTGCATAATTTCTTCAAAATAGCAATATAGTAATAATAATATAACTAAAATGACAATAAATGTGATAATAAAAACAATTTATTAATACTAACGATTGATTGACTAATAGAAATTTAACTTGTTTACTATCAGATGATATTTTTATTCATTTGAAGACATTCTGAGATTAATGGATCACTTTCAAAATCAAAATTGTAATATGTTAAAAGCATTTCAAATCAAAAGGATATATATTATAACGATCGGGGTGCATTGGAAATTTGAGTCTTACCTTATCTGCTGTACAGGGCACCACTAGGCTACTTGAACCTGGAAAATGTATAGAGTAGACAGATACGTGCTGTTAAAGATCCAACTTTTACATAGATATTTTATCATGACCGCCTGCCCTAGTCACTAGCTCAAGGAGATGCAGAAACTTAATATATTTATTAAGATATATTTTTAATAAAGAATAATAAAAAAAAATTACTAGATCACTGTCAGTACTAATAACACAATAAAATTTTTTTATTTACGTATATATAAGTAATAACGCACAGACTTAAAGAAAAATAATTATTATAAAAGAAAAATTATGTTTTATGTTGTTTCATTATTATTATTTTATTTGTGTTTAACTTTAATTTTTTATCTTAGTGTTGAGCATAGGTAGGCCACCCAGATGATGCATTTAGAAGATCTTCAACACATTTGATTCTAGGCCAAAGGTCTGCAGCCATGCCAACACTCACTTCCAAATATATATCCGCAACCAATGCAATGTGAACATGTTAGCATCAAAACACGCTGAAAGGAATGTACATCTGAACAGCATGATATTATTTAAAGAAAACATGACCTTCGTCCAGTACAGGAATGTACATCTGTCTGGCGAATGAATCATGCATGTAATATAATAATGAGAATAACATTTCATATGGATGGGAGAGCAGTCTATCTTGCCGGCTTATCATCCTAATCCATAGAGCTGGAATGGGTCAATGGCACAGGAAATACATCTGCATCCATTGCAACGCTATGACTACCACTTTGGGATCATGCATTCAGTTGGGCTCATCGCCCTTATGTGCTAACACCCTTTACATTACATTGATATAAACATCCATATATCTCTCCACCAGCATTGACACAACTACGAAACAAATAATCTGAAATCAAAACCCCTTTAAAACTCATATTTAAATGAGGTTAAGCGGCTACCCACATTCAACTTACATTTAAATCAATTTATTTATTTAATTCTTTAACAAGAAATCTTTAGTTTAAGGTTTAAATCATTTTAAGATAACACATTGTATTTAACTTATTTTACCACAAATACTATTTGACCCACTTTTCCTTTCTTTTAAATTCAATAATGCACAAATAACGATATGTGTTTCTATTTTTAAATTTAAGTTTGCAATCGCAAATCCCTACCCTATTACAAACAGATCTTATTAAGCATAAATAAAAAAAAATAATACAATACATATTTTAAGAGATTACATTTAAAACTTTTGCTATAACTTTTTAACATTGCCAGATTTAAAAAAAATAAGAAATAAAGTTCAGGTTTGCTCCAGAGAGAAAGTCTATAGTTCATTTTAAAGACAACTAGAGTTCGAAGTTTTTAAGTTTAAGAGAGTTTATATTTAATTTTATCATTTATAAATTTATACCTTCCTTCATCTGTGCTCATTCCTTCATGATGAAGATCTAATTTATGTAAGGGCCCTTTTCTTGCAGATGATGATGATTTAGGAAGTTTGATGAGGATTTCTGCATATGGCACCAGTGGTTCGATCCTGGATCTGTGAAAATGAAAGCTACCTTCGGCCGGCCAAGCCGAAGGAAGCACAATGAAGCGGATTACATTCTTAGTGTCGGTGACAATATTTTTTTAAAATTATTTTTACTTTCAGCAAAGACAAATGAATTTAAAACTTTAATTTTCTAATTCTCTAATTAATAATTTTCTTTTTGATTTTCTTTTTATAGTCCTCAGGCACATTATCTCTGGAATGCACGATTCATCAAACATATTCCATATCTGTATTTCATTGGTTCATTGAGTTTGTGGCCAAGTAGGTTTTGGGTTTTTGGCTAAGTAGATTTTGGTTTTGTGGCTACATAGATTTTTCCACTGAGGTCTGTGTTTATATCTTTGGGCAGGAAAAGCAAGTCTTTTGTTTCTATTCCTCGACTCTTATCTCTTTCGTAATCATCTTTTCAATGGTCATTTTGCCCTAAGGATCTGTTTGTAATTTTTATTTTTAAGATTAAAAACTCTCTTCTAACATTAAAAGGTTGTTTTATTTAAAGATTAGAATCTTTCTTTGATTCTATAATTTTTTTAAAGCTTATTTTATTTCAATATTTAAACAAAACATAATAAATTAATAATTCATTATTTGTGCAATTTGAACGTTTGTGCTTTTAATTCAGTCTTAGTTTTTTACAAAAAAATTAAGTATTAAAATTTAAATGTAATGCATATATTTATCCTGTTACAATATATATATATATATAATTAATTGAAACTCTGCTAACTAAAAATGTACAGTATTTTTATGTGCAAAATGTAAAGATGCAACCAAAACCATAATTTTATAAATAGTAAGAAATTAAAAATCATATTAAGCTTACTGGTAATATCACTAAGTAACCTGTGGAAATATCTTGTTAAATTATATATATATATAGAAGATTTATAAAAAGTATACAATTAAATTTGTGCGAGCAGAAATTAATTAAAGTATTGCTTAATATGAAATTATGTATTTTCATCATTTAGTTTATACATTTGATATAAGTAAAATATTTTAGGATTTAAAATTGTAATATTTAAAGCTGGACAAAAGATTTCTAGCTTTCTATAAAAGTTGATTGCATTAACTTTATTTTTTTTAATTGCTTTTAACAATATAGAGACTAAACTCTCCATACAGCAGCACCACCAGTGCAAGCCAGAGTAATCAATGGATGCAAGAAGGTTTGTGCATAAAATCCTTATTTATTGCCTACTCATCCAATATCCCAAACTAGTTTCCAGCTTCATCAGTGAGAAACCTTGGATCTCGGGGCACTGATGCAGTGCAGGATGAGTAAAAGATGTAACGGTATATTGACTATAGATTTTCTTTAATTTGTATGCTATTTTTTGTATGGATGGATATACTGTTGTACTAATAATTGTTTTTTTTCTTTTGGAGTATTTTTTTATTAACTATTAAAGATTTTCTTGATGACATCTGATGGATAACCATTCTTCATGAGAGTTTGTTCTATGTAAATCATTTTCCAAATCACTGGTTTTTGAATAAACTTTCTTTGCTCTGTTCCATAGTGATAGTACACTTCCATGTTCTGTATTTCCAGTATGATTGTTGAAATAAATTCATTAAGCATAATATAGCATTTACTCTACCCATAAATAATCTTTGTCAAAGCTTTTAACTATTAACTTTACAAGATAAGAAGAATAAAAAAGTTATCATAGAACAAGATTATAATGTTCTATCATTGTAAATGGGTATTGGATATGAACAGTACGTGGAATATTTTAAGATATATGAATAATGAAACAAAACAATATATTATGATTTAATCTACAAGTGTCAATTTTCTTTTTCATTCATACATTTGACAACATCTATTTAGATGAAATATATTAATGACTATTATTAATTATTTGTTAAATAGAGAGTATCATATCGACTGAAGAATACATAATCATGATGCATTTTAAACCAATAACATTTCAGATGTCTTTATTCATGTTTGAAGTGTGTGATAAATAAAATTATTAAGTATATCCAGAAATATAGGTGAAAAAGAGGGATGAAAGTTGGTTAACATTACTTGCCTGGATAGGAATAGATGTATTTTATCTTTAATTAAATTTAAAATTTATATCTAAGCTAAAAATATGGCAATCTCGGGCTAATAGATGATTACATTTAGGAAGATCAAATTCAGTTAGCTTTACTGTAGGATTTGGAAAAATAAATTTATTTTGATCATCATAAGAAATTCATTTTTAATGCTGTAAGTTTTTGAATGTTTGAAGAGAGGTTTGACTGAGCATCCAGGAAAGGGGATATTGATTTGAGGGATGTCTTAAATAGTGAAAGAAAAAATAGTGAATTTACCCACAGACCTTACTTGGGATGACGAAAAATTCATTTACAATATTAAAAATGTTTAATATGTATCCATTTAAAATACTATTTGTTACTATGAAGCTAATCAATATTGGATTGTTGAAAAGTATTTATTAGTATATTGTTTTATGTTGTTTAATGCAGTGATAAATGACAGACCTGAGTTCAAATCCATGGTCTTGGCTTTATCTATGTCATTTCTGGTACTTGAGATTCTTATTTTGAATTTTCAAGTAATAAACTATTGGGGGGGGGGGCGTATAGTGTTATATTGTCTATTGTATTGTTATGTATCTCATAAATTATAATAATGCGTGTAAATAAAATTAATTTTTAAAATATAAAAACTATTGCTTACTTTTCTATTATTTGATCATAAAAGGCTTTGATTCCAGTCTCCTCTTATTGAAAATTATTCTGGTTGTGTTAAGCATTGGTGGTCGAGAGGTCAGCGACAGCTGCTTTACAAGCAGTTGTCCCGGGTTAGCGGGTTCGCTTCCCGGTGGATGCTATGACACATGAGAAAAAAAAAAATTCTGGTTAATAATTAAACGTTTCAGGATACATATCTATTACTCGAAATTAATGCTTATCTCTTATCTTAATTTCTTTTTAAAACCTTATATTCAGAAAAGTTTAAAAGGATTATATATATAAATTGATGACTAGTGTCAAAGTTAAATTATCAGATATATATTTATTTAAATTTCATCAATTAATTTCCTGTAAAATTATTATTTAATTAAATCTATAGTCACAATTAATTTATTGACACATTGATGTGTTTAAAAAGAGAATTGTAAATTACTAAATTTCATTTTCTTTATTAACATGCAACTTATTTTCTACAAACTAATTAATATATCTCATTAATTAATAAATATATCACTTTGTTTTGGTTATAAAGAATATTTGATTTAATTGAATATAATTTCATTGCTATTGAAATTAATATCACAAACGCATACAAATTTAATACTTTTAAAACCTGATTATTATATCACTTTATCTTTATTAGTATTGTAGTGAAACAAAGCAAAAAGTAATTAAACATTTAAATGTGAAATTTATGAATGTTTGATAACAATTTCAAATGATTTATAATTGCAATGACACGGCTAATAAATGGGAAGGGGGAACTCCAAAAACCTAAAGCCTACTATTAATTGTTACTTCTTTATATAACTTTACAATTTCATTAATAATATTGTTGTGTGTTTATTAAAAATTTGTTGAAGATTAATTGATATTTATTTTCTAGCGTTCCTATAAACGTAAACTCTCTCTCTATATACGTATTGCCACTTAATGGAAGCCAGAGTAATCAATCAATGGATGCCAGAAGGCTTGTGCATAAAATCCCCATCTAGTGCCTATTCATCCAATATCCCCAGACTAGTTTCTGGCTTGTGGCCTTCATCAGTGAGGAGCCTTGGATCTGAGAGCACTGCACCTAGATCTTAGGATCTAATGCAACCCTCCGTCAACCACCTTTTATCACTATTTAACTACAAAACAATGGATCTAGATGCAGTGCTCTCAGATCCAATGCTCGTCACTGACGAAAGCCACAAGTCAGAAACTAGTCCGGGGATATTGGATGAGTAGGCACCAGATGAGATTTTATGCACAAGCCTTCTGGCATCCATTGATTACTCTGGCTTGCATTGAGTGGCAATGCATATGGAGAGTTTTGCCTGTTTTAATAACAGTTATAAGCAGGCATAAGAAAAGGTGATCATGTGATGTTATATTTATATATTTGTTGGAAAAATTACTTTTAATTAATTTTTGTTTGTTTTATAAATAAATGTATGTGCATGCAATCTTTTTCTAAACATATATATATATACATTTGTCTTATATATGTGTGTATACTTGATAGATTAGTATTAAATTGTTAGTTTCTAATAGAGTTCTTTTTTTTTTAATCATGAAATAATTACTTAATCAGTGATCGTACAAAAACGTTTTTGTATGTTAATGTTATGCTAATTATAACATTATAATAAATTTAATGGGGGTTTTTTTTTTTTTTTGGAACACTTGGAGTGTGTAGCCTAGGTCGGCTTAATTTGTTAGAAGTTATAATTGTTGAAATGAAATGGCTACTGTTTTCTGCACATTGTATAAATATTGAAACTATAACTCATCAATTGGTTGAATAGATTTTTTTTTTTAAAAAAAAAAAGATTGATTTATATTTTCCTTGAGATTTTCTTATGTGCTTCTCCTTGCCTAGGTGTTAGGAATGTAGATAATTTCTTGGAATATTTAAATGGGCTATTTCATGCTTTTCTTGACCAGGCATATATTTTCTTTACATTTAACTGGATCAGGTACTTAATTGTATATTTCTGAGAATATCTTGTAGGAATAGAATTTCTTTTTTTTTACGTGAGGATTAATATGATATCATTTCTGTAGGCAAAGTTAGATAAGTTAGTGTTTATTATCCCTTGGATTTCTCTTTTTATGACCAAAGATAAAAAAAATATATATATATATTTTATGAATAGTAGTGAGCTTAATGAGAAGTGTTGCAAGATTGATTGATGTGAGATGAAGATTGCCAATATCTTTTCCATTTTTATAACTTATTTTCCAATCCATAAGAAAATTTGCAAATTGATTTAATATATTTTGATGTTCTATCTCTGCTAATGTCTGCAAAGCTATATTTATTGGTACTGAGTCAAATGCTATGGAAGTATTTAGTTATACTATTATGATTTTTTTTTTAAAATTTATACTGTATCATGCACCACTTGAAATAAATGTATGACTTTTATGGATTCCTTTTTTGTGATTGAATTGAGTATATGAGAATATTAATAGAAGTTAGGGCTCTAGTGCTTCTTTTATTACCAATTCTGGAATCTTTATTCTTAGGGAGCATATAACATTTGTAGAGTACACCTGGGTCTGTTTTTACACGGACTTATTTAACACGATTTTGAAGTTATGCGATTTTGAAATTCACCGAAAGTCGAACTCCGATAATGCGCTATTACTTTAAATAATAAATTTCGTGCACTACGTTATATTGAAAGTAATAGCACATTATTGGAATTCGACTTTCATCTTAGTAATTTCAATATTTTCAGTGCTTTATAATAGTAAGATTTTATGCAATAATGAAATTAAAATCATGATTTCCACGTTTTATGTATACACACATTAAATTTTACAAGATTATAATGTAAATTTGTTCAAACATTGTGCGTGTTAATTTTGCATTTTAAATCACATTCTGTTTTTGCTTTTTAAAAAAGATCGTAATCAATTATTAATCATTTAGTGTCCGCAAGTTTATTTTTAAAAGGTGAGTAATAGCAGTGAAACGAAATTTGATTTTTAAACGGAATTGAAAATTAAAGACAAAAATAAGAATTTAATTTTTAGTTGTTAGTTTTAATTAAATTTTTCCCAACAGTGGTGAATAAATGTCTTTTTATTATCGTAAGTCTAAGTTCATAAACAATTAATAAAATCATCGTCTCAAAGATTAATTACTAATTATGTTGTCACCAGAAATCCATTGACTCAACATGAGTGTGAAGTTAGCGCTAGTTGTATTTCCTCAGATTGCAAACGAACTTGTGTTTTCGGCAAATATCGATAATAATTAAAACATGTATTAAAAAAAATGTAAATTATGCATAAAAATATATTATTTTGAATAAAATTAAATATTATATTTAAAAAAAGTTTGTCTTGTATCAATTTTTTTCAAATTTGAAATTTTTTATTAGTCATATTTTATTTCCTTATTTTTTTTTTGCGCGAATTTTAAAGTAATTTTATCTTGGTGCTTTGCTTTTACGCGAATTTTGAAAAATCACAGACCGCATCCCCCCTTTTTCAATGTAAGTTACGTCTATTTTTGCACGATTTCGTTTGCGTGTGTTTTCTGAGGAACCTATCTATCGCGTAAAATGAGACCCAGGTGCACTATGATATGCAGTTAAATTTATGAAGAAAGGAAGGCTCCAGGAAATGATTTAATTATTTTTGATATCATTATTAACACAACATATCAAAGATTTAAACAATAAAGATGTAGCAGATAACTGGGAAAATGTAGTAGTAATATAGATATTTAAGAAAATAATATTGGTATATAAGAAAAATTGTAGAGAAGGTATTAGAAATTGCAGACCTTTCAGCATGTTATCAGATCTGTACAAAGAGATCTTTACCAAAATAATTACAGCTCATCTACAAAAAAATTTGGACACAAACCAAACAAAAAAAAAAGAAAATACAAGCTGGATTTAAAAGTGGTTTTAGCACAGTGGATGTTATCCTAGTATTGAGAGATGTTATAGAAACAATCAATGAATATGGTTTTATTATACTTTGATTTATTTTTTTTATAAAAAAGCATTTGATTCTTTAAGCTTTTTCATGATAATTATAACTCTAGGTGATTAAGATATAGTCCATGGTATTACCATATGTTCACAGTAGAAAGATCAATGTTGAAAAGAGTGTGTCACAATGTGATGCCATATCTCCAAATTTTTTCACAGTAGTTATATGAGAAGTATTTTATGAATTAAAATGGGAAGCTAAGGGGGGGGGAGTATACTTCAGAACTTCAGGAAATATTGCAAAAGCTGTCAGGTGTAAGAAAATAGGACTAATGATAGTGTTCAATGGATTTTGTCAGAGGAAAATAAAGATCATAAATTTAAAACAATTAATGACAAATACCTTGTTCATAATATTAATACAAATGAAAACAATATATGAAATGAATTATAGAATTAAGCTTGAATGGAGTGATTTTAATAGAAATAGCAATATTAAAAAATAAACAAATGCCTACTTATTTTAAAATGAAGATTTTTAATATATGTTTTACCAGTTCTTAATTATGAATTTGAGTCTTGGACACTTGATATAAAAGCAATAGGGATTTAAAACCATTCAATGAAATATGGAGAGATGAATGTTGAAAGTAATAAGGAGAGATCAAAAGTGAAACAGCTGGGTAAAAGAATGAACAGATATCATTTACATAATAAAGAATTAAGAACTGAAATGGAATCAGGCTAGAGATATTGCTACAAAAAATGATAATAGATGGACAGTTAAATATTTTAAATTGAAACCTAGAATAATGTAAAAAGTTAGAAAGACACCACAAATGAAAAATTGGAAGAATTAAGAAAGTTTTTTTTTTTTTTTTGTAATGTGAAGAAGAAGAGTATGAATTGGAGAAATTGCATCAAACTTGGAAAGATCTTCATTTTGTAGTGGATTGATATAGATTGAAAATGATGATGATAATGATGTATGCTGCTCCTTTGTACAATCATATAGGTATAAAATTATTAAAATACTATTTCAAAATACAATATTTATTAAATAACTTCCATAAAAAAAAAGCCACATAAAAATATACTTATAAATATTCAAGAACTTTGTATGATGGGTTTGCAATCATTAAATTTCTGAAATAAATTTGCAATATTTTTATTTATCTTTAATGCTATATCATGTTTATATGTTATTGTTTTTTCAGAAATTAAGTTATTAATAAAGTAAAATGTCATATAAATATATTTAAAAATGATTAAAGAATAATATTTTTTTGACATGTTAAAACAATATGTTAAACTTCCGCATAAATTGAAGTTTTGTCAGTATTAAAATCTTTATCTTCATCTTATTTGTATTCTAATACAGTCTTCTTAACATAATAAATTCATTTTATTCACATTGCTACCTGAATGATTCAAGCTAAATGTTTTATAAATTTATTCAGTGTAAAGTATCAACTTCTTACAATGTTAACAATGTAGGATTAGATTTTTTTATTGGGAGTCATAATTTTAAGACCCTTGTAATATGATGCTCAGTATATCTATTTGATATTTAAAATTTAAATACAGCCAGGTAAGCTCTGAAATTTTTTGGTTTACAAACATAACAATTTTAATTTGTTTTCCAATATCAACAATAAATAAATAGCTGAATATTATATTCTACAGAATAAACAAGTCCCAGATTTAAGATTGTAAACAAAACAAACAAAACATGTTTTATGATGAGATGACGATGAGATGAGATGCACTGTAACTTCTTCTTTATTGAGTCAGGCATCTCTCAGCTACCATGCCCAGAGAAACCTGTTAACCACTTTACCTTCCTTTTCCATTCCCCACTCTACAGTTTCCCCATATTCTTCTTCATCCTGCTCCATCCCATTTCTACAACATAATCGTTGTCAACTCCATGACCTTTATATCTAAATCCTTTTTATAATTTCCAAACCCAGCATAAAAACCAAAAACCCAGTTTCTATATAATCCCCTTGTTTATATTTATTTTCACACAATTTCATTATTTATAATATAATATAACATTTCTGCTACTCCTGGTGGCAAAACTGTTCAAACTCCTATAGACACTGGACCTGTGCTTTTTCTTTCCTCTTTTTTTTTTTTTTTTGTAACTAGGTTAAGATTGAATGATTTTCATTTATAACAATTGATTATTAATAAAGATATTTAAAACTTAGAATTAAAATTTTAATTTTTATGAAAAAAAAAAATTAAAGCCATGAATGAATAAATAGTTCTTTCATAGATGTCAATATACTTTGAAAATACTTTAAATCTATTTTCTTATTTTTTCTCTACATTTCTTTTTAGTTCCTTTTTAGTTTAAAATTTAAAAGCATGGCTGATTTTTTAAGACATTAATTCAAAAGCAGATTTTTTTTTTTATCTGCAGTTTTCTTTTTTTGTCATCATGTAAAAATAAATTTATTTTAATCAACCAACTCAACAAATATTTACAATAATAATTTACAAAATCATTCAGGTGAAATCACTCATATCTAAAATGTTTAATCTTTCTTTCAAAAGCAATTTATGAAAAGGTAACGCTACTTTATGTATTTTGTTTATTCTGTTTGTGATGTACACATAGAACATTAAAATAAATAAAATCACAATTCATTAAATCAAACTCAAAATTTATGCTATAACTATTCTTAAGATTGATTATATAATAAAGATGAGAGATTTATCAAAAAATACCTTCCACTAAAACAATATTTAAATAGTATATTTAATTCAAAATTCGAATTAATTGAATTTTTGTACTTAACTACCTTTATTTAATATGTAAATACGTGTTTATTGTCTATACTGAACTTAATATAATTTAGAAGGGATTTGAACTCAGATTTTCAAGCTCCCTACAGCTACCCATTCCTTCTTATATAAGCGATACACATGTCTAAATACATGTGAAAAAGATAAATGATCTCCATTATATTTATTATAAACGTTGGTAGCCTTGTGGTTAGCATAGCTGCCTTCCAAGCAGCTGGCCTGGGTTCGCTTCCCAGTCAATGCATTTGACATATGATTATATATATATTTCACCCCCAAAAATTATTTTGATTTTATTAAAGTAATTGTTCTTGAATTCAATTATCAACATTATTATTTAATTGTATTCTATCAAAGTATAAATATTATCTATTTTATTATTCTCCAACCACATGTATAGAAATGTTGGAGAGGCTTACCTTTATTTGAAAACAGGTCTAATAAGTATGCAAAAGCTTATTATAATCAAGTTATGATCTTTGATCATCATCAATTGATAGCTAACCATTGCATAGCAATAAGAGGGAATATAATAAAGACAGGTAGAATAAGTATGCAAAAGTTATTATAATCAAGTCACGATTCTTAATCATTACCAGTTGATAGCTTCCCATTGCATATCAATAAGAGGGAATATAATAAAGAATTGTTTGTTCAAAAAAATAATTGCATTTCTTTCATTCATATAAATCAAAGGAATTTTTTGTGTAGAAATACATTTTTTAAATTTAATAAAATGAAAAGTTACCTTAAAATTTATATCATGGCAACAACATTTTGTGTGAATTAAATATTTGTTGGTATTATTGTAAGTATGTAATTTTATGAAGAACTGAAAATTACTAAATAAACGGCAATGTTTTTTTCTGGCTACAAGTCATAATTGAAATATTAAACATATAATATTAATCCTGAAGCATGTGCAGTTGAAAATGCAAAGGTAGGGACCTTACACATTGGAAGAAAAGAGGGGTGTAAGCTTGTGGTTAAGATCTGTAGAGGTCCCTACCTTCGCATTCTCAATCTCACATGCTTTAGGTTTATTGCCTTAGTAAATATTACTTATGTATTAATGTAATCAATATGCATTAAATAAATTTATAATTACAACTTTAAATATTAATCCATAAATAGATAGTTAGACATTCCCACATTAATAAAAATAAATCAATGAGTTTTGTTTTGTGGATTCTGTAATATTTCAGCTCTTTTGTGATAGTGACAGGTTAAGCTTTGGTTCTAGAACCTACTATGCTGAAGGATAAAATCAGAGACAAAAATCATAAATAAATATTCTTACCAACTAGCATATCCTGGTCAATAATACTCTACTCCATTATTTTTTAATTTATATGTAGACTTGCTGGAAAAACATCTTTTGAGCTCATATTTGATTTAATTTATCATTTTCAAATAAAGAAAATCAATGTAGTTGTAATAAGGCTTATAAAAAGATAGAGTGGATTTTAATTCCTATGTAGCAAATTTGATTAAGTTTATATATGCTTTCTGAGTATAAAAAAAAACATAACATTTAATAATTGCATGTATTTATTCTGTCAGACTTTCAAATAAAATAAATCTTATTTATTTTTATAAAATAAAGTTTTTGCCCATTGTAGTTCGTGAAGTATAAAAGTTTGATGCTGATGGTGAAGGACATTCTTTTGAAACTTTCCTGTGAGCATTGTATTATTTATCTGTAGCTTATCTGTTATTTATATCATCTATATATTCTTTGACAATTATCTCAGTAGGTAGTGGTTTAAATATTATAAGTGATTCTTTTATGAGAAAATATATGTAAATACTGTATACTATTATTTATATTTTATTTTGACTATTTGATTATGATCAAAATGTTTTGCAAATAAAAATAATGATAAAAACATTTAAGTAGCAGTTATCTATTCATTCTTACTTAATATGAAGGTAATCAGCCTTCCACCCACACTGTTTAATCATGTTACTAACTCATCAGTGTTAGACCACTAAATATCACATGATCACTGTATGGAGAGTTTTGGTCTGTTTTATCACCAGTGTTAGAGTCTTTATATATTTTAATTGTTAATTGGTGTTTGTTTTTTTACTAAATGTAAATAGTAGATATATTTAGAATATGGAAAAAAATAAGTACTGAAATTATTTTTATTTGTAGTCATTTAATTCTATAATTTGAAGCAGCTGAATGGATTTATGTTCAAAAATAACACATAAATGAGGAAGTCATATATCATATAAAAGCAGGAAAATGTAACACAATCACATTTAGAAATCTTAATTATTTTGCTTGGGAATTATTATTAAATAAAGAATAATACATGTAATTATAATCTTTTACTAGTTTTTATAATGCTAATCTCATAAATTATGTAAATTAATGAGAGGTCTTGATTTTAAAGTTAATTTGTGACTTAAGGAATCCAAAATAGAATGAATCCATTAAAGTAAATACGCAGCACACATTTATACATACCCATGCAGCTTGAATTATATGTTTGTATTTATGTTTGCACATAACATTCCTATGTAAATTTAGATTATATAATTTGAATAGTAATAAATTTAGATGCTCTTAATTTTGAATGCATCAAAGTTAAACAAAATTCATAAAGCTTATTAGAAAAATATTGAGCTATTACTGTAATGATGAAAGGGAAATGTCAAATTATTTATTCTTTTAATAATTCGGTAAAATAATATTGAGGAAAAAACATAAATAAATACTTGTACCCCCTGAAACTGTATAATTCAAAAGACGTGACGGCTAAGCTTGCGTGATGATAATACGTAAGTACCATTATTTTATATTTCAGTATTTATATATATCTTATCAGAGTTAGAAAAAATATATATTATTTGACTTTTAAGTCAGATTTTTTTTACTTTTTAAGATATTTTGTCATAAATTTTGACTTAATATAATATAGATTAACTATAATTTTATTTATTGTTATGAAGATAATTTAATAACAAATATTTAAATCACAAAATGAGTTTTAATTTACTTTTAAATATTAGTTAATTTAAAGATACAAAAGTGTTTTTTTTAAAGGAAAGTAAAAACTTCTAAGTGATTTTTAAGCCAGTGCTAAATATGTTTAATATTTTAAAAGAGCAAATTCTTCAACACTTTGACTTAAACTATGTGTGAAAACCACGATTGTTTCAACTCATGAATTCAGGTGTGCTGAGAATATCTAATATATTTTAGAGTTGTTTGAAGTCTTAGTAGTTGAAATCACATTGAGATTATAGACTTTTTTTAGCCTTTTCTTAAGAAAAAAAACTTTAAATTTTTACATTATATAGTTTATCATGTTTGTATTTATATATACTATACAGCTGTAATTATGTTGTAATCCTATGATGAAGGTCTATGGCAGAAGATTCCTTCTGCTCAAAACTTTTTCAGCAGTTTTAGAAAAAGTATTTTGTGGATTAAAAAAATGAGCTTAAGAAGTAAAAGTAAACTGAAATTACTTAAGTCATTTTGATTTTGCAGTTGATTTGTTTGCTTTCCAAATGTTGCTTTAGAGCATAGGTGCCCATTTTTGATGTAAATAGCAACTAATGATACTGTACTGGATGATGCCTACCCCATAATTTATATGATGCACACTAGATATAACATGATGTCAATGTCATGCATTGGAATAAGGCATCAACACAAACTCAATATCAATAACAGGAAAAAAATAATTTAAAGTTATTAAATTTAAGTTTAAATGAATGAAATCAAACCAAAATTGATTATATTTCTGGATTTTTCCCTATCCAAATCTCTAATACCCTGCTAATTGGTACCACAAAGTTTTAGGTAGTATATCTTTGAAAATCTGAACCTAAACCTCACCTTATGTGCCACTTTTGAGAAGAAAACACTTTCAAAAAGGAAATTCCACTGCCAACAAAAAAAAAAAAAAACCAAATCAGCATGTTAATAAATTTTCAATAATCATATACAGAGATTACAAAAATAATAATAATAATTTCATGCAAAGTAATTTTCTCTTTTCTCAATTAGAACATAGTGTTAAAAGCAAACAACAACAAACAAATATATATATCTACATCTCAGCATACACACAAGCATTCCAGAAATTAATGTGGTAGAACTATTTTAATGTAGGAAAATCAAATAATAATTTATAGAGAAAGAAAAAAAAATACAAATAATAAAAAAATACAATAAAGTTTATAGCAACAAGACATAATCATAATAAATAAAAAAAATTATACCATCCGGCTTCCTTCTGGTTTCTTTCCATTAACCATCTTTGGACTTAGTAACTTTTTAAGTGCTATAAACCATGACAACAAGGGAGTGAGGGCTTCCCTTCTTCACAGCAAAATGTAGGCATTAGGATGCTCATCATCAACAGCTAGCATATGTGGTGTACATGGCAGCAGCATAGGAATCTGGCTGGTGCACTAACATTGGAGGTTTACTTCTTTAGCATTTTAGTGATAAAATTAGATATTTTTATATTTCTCAGCTTTCTCTAGAAATCTTTATAATAAGGACAGCAGCCAACCAAGAGTCAATCACACAATTCTGGACAGACTATAATTTGAAGCTAGCTCAGCTCTGCTTTCTTTCATAAAGTTCTTCACTGCTTTACAACTAAAATATTTCTTTTAGTTCAGCAACCTTAACCGACCAGCACACAAAACATAGCAAGGAAAATAATAAACTCAGAAGAGACCTCCCCTCCATCACCTGCTGAAAATCTTTTATAGCACACCTATAACAATACAAATTGAGTAGCCCTCTTTCACTATTACGTCCATTATCACCAATGTCATGGACAATTGATCATAACAAAATAATTGATGTAGCTTTTTACACCTTTTTATCTTTCACTTCTTTCATTTTCCACTCAGACTCTTTTTAATTCTTCAAGGAGTTCTGTTTTACATATAGTTTCTAATTTTAATACAATGAAAATAGCTTTTTTCATCTTTACAAAAGATTAAAAAAAAACTAAACAAATCTGAGATATGACAAATTTTTTGATTTTCTCAGCTGATATTGGCCTTAAATTACTTTATTTTTTTAACAAAGAATATAATGCACTGGATGACCACTTCTATCTATTAGTAAAATTTTTAATTAGCCGTACAATAATAACCTGCATTCCTTTTAACTTATTAATAGAGGAAAAAAACCATCAAAAATGTGCAAAACATTTACAATTACTCCGACTATTCCCCTTTTTATATATATTCTAGCATATAAACAATTTATAAAATAATCATAAAATCGGCAAAATAATGTAAAAATTAGAGGTTTGAGAGCGAGTTAAAGCCCACAATCATTGCATCTGGAGAAAAGGCTAGACCACCTGAATGCCCCCCCCCCAAGTTCTTCTGAACCCATTATGACTCTTTAGAAGTCTTGTCCATTCACTGGGAGGGGGGGTACTGCTCTCTTTGGGAAACACTGCTTCAGAGCATCAGAAATATTACATAAGTTATCAAATAAAAATAAGACTATTCGATTAAAATTTATTTAAAAGATTAAATAAATGTTCAATGGTTTTTTAGAAAATGGGAAAATAAAGATCGATGGCATTGAATTAGAAGATGATAATAACCATAAATCTTTGGTTAGATTATTAATAAAAATATAAACATAACAGGTGAAATCAGTTTATGAGATGATTTTGATAACTATAGGTTTAATACTGAAATGAAATTTAAATAGTACATAAAAAAGAAAGTTGTTAATACATTTATCTTATTATTACTAATTTATGGATCTCTAACTTTTAATAGAAGAACATCATACAGAAAAGTACAGGAAATTACAAAAAGGACATCAAAAACATAATGTGTGTATGAAAAATTTATAACATATTTGTGACAGATCAAACATTGAAAAAATTAAGCAATCAAAATAATCTGGAATTAATATTGTTAAAGGACATAACATAAGGTGGACAATTGAAATTGCTAAAATATTGCAAAAGACTTTGAAAGAGACTGCAAATGAGATGGCTAAGATTAAAAAGTGTGCTAGTGTAATGTGGAGAAAAGAAGTGATGGGTTCTCAAAGAGGGATGGATTGAAGAAATTAAATTCAACTTTAAGAGACCTTTTCATAAAATAGATTGATAATCATGGAAAATAATAGAAATACTGACTAAATGAAAAGATCTTTGAAAGTAATGAAAAATAAAATCACTAAAGCACATAAGTTGAGTAAGTGGAATAGTTTTAAATCATACGACATGTATAATTTATACTTTTAGTAATTTTAAGATAAGCTTGTGGTAGACAACTATGACTGATTATCCCTTGACATTTATTATAGTTTTGAAAGCCATTTGAAAGATTTTCATATGAAAGAGATTAACTCTTTCAAAAAAGAAATTTAATATAGTTCATTTCAGGTATTCTTTGTGACTTTTATGAAAATGAGAATTATCATTTGAAGCAGCTAAGCTTGGAAGCTGAGAATATTATGAAAGGCCAAAAAAAATAAATTATTAATATAGCTAAGTTTGAAATTAAATAATCAGTTCCTGTTTTAAATGAGACAATCCTATTTAAGAGTGGCTCCATAAAGGCATTTGCTGCATTTTTTGAAAATATAGTTAAACTTTAATGTTTGCAAACTTTTTATTGATTTTACAATTATTAAAGTAGATGTGTGGTGCCATCTATGAATAGATTGAAAATTTATTTAAGTTCTGTGGTTATTAAGATTAATAAATTAATCATCTCTTGATTTAAAATTAGGGAAATTGTATTTATTGAAATTCATATACTAAACTATAAAATGTTATAATTACTTTTTAAATTTTGTAATATAGGAAAGTTATTTTCCATAGTTTTATTTAAAAATAAATAAAATGTTATATTATTCTAAGTAATCAATAATGATCTGTTAATACCTATCAATAACAACATTAATAATATTAGAAAAGTTAAAGTATATTATTCATCCGATAAAAGTACACATGTAAGAATCCTTAAACAGAAATTATTATTCATGTTTTAAAAAATATGATTTAAGTAAATTGATATGGCTAAATGAGCATACTGGAAAAATGTTTTTATTATCAATAATTGGTTAACAATAACATTACATCAACTTACTATGCCTCCATTGCTTATAAAATCATTTGTCTTCTCTTGGAAAACAGATTTTATCTTATGATTTGATTCATAAGAAAGAGAGTGAAATTGTTAAATTTCTGAAAATGATGCTTTTATGTATGAATAGAAGTATTTGTAATTACAAAAATTAATATGTAGATGAATCAATTATAACTTTGTAACTTTTCAAGAAATGAACATTACTTGCAAAATATTTATCTTTTGGACATATATGTGGACAAGTGTATTAGTGGTATGAGATAGTGTGGCGAGTTGTGGATTGTATGAAAGTCTGAGCTCAAAGAACCCTATATATTACATTGATTGTACAGGTATATACATAGCCTGTATGTTGGACATTAAAATGAATTTAAGTGATTAATAAACATCAAATTTATATAAAAATCATTATGCATAACTAGGCAAAATATATTTAATTGGAATATATTTTTACTTTTGTTGTAAAAATTAAGAAATCAATCAAATATATTTTTAATAATATTGTCAATAATCGTGATATTTTACAGTACAAATGGTCTCTTGAAATTCATATTAAAAAGTTAAAATATATTTTGAGTATTAAAAAATGGAAAAGATCAAGATTTGTAGAAAGTTGAAGTATGAAAGACTGTAGACATCAATAGCACTAATTGATGTATATATTATGATGATTATTGCCAATGAAAAGCATTAAAAAGTCACAAACAGGTGACAGGTAATAATACTGAGAAATGTCATTTTGATACCTTACATTTTGTCTATTGAACAGACTTGTCTTTCATAGAAGTATGAATCAATTAATTTATACTTATAATATACTTAACTCCTACCCTGTGACCGGACTCATTGTTCCATCTGGTAGTACTTTTTGTAATCTTTCAACTTTTGAGTTTAATATTAAAGCATTATTCTATAACAGAATTCAATAAATTCGAATATATTTATTTGAGAGAAATTTACATTTACAAAAGAAAAATATTCTAAAAAATCATAGTTGAACTTTAGAAATATTGAAAAAATGAATTTGTAATGGGAACAAAAGATGTTTTATAATTCAACAATCAGCAAGAGAACAGTCTAAGTAAAAAATTTCAGAAAATGAATGAAATCTTTTTTGATTGAAATTTATTTTTAAAACATGAAATAATAAATGCATCTATACTCTACTTAGTGCTTGACTTTATATGAATATTCATTATAGCAATCAGCATCAATTTGTATCTACTATTTTGATTTACAATTGATAATTCAGTTTAATGATTGTAAAAAAAAATTTTTTTAAATTTTTTGGTGGTCATTTTGTAAGACTGGTGCTGTTATGTGATAGTTATTAATACTATGTCATCCAAATGCAAAATAGCAATTTTAATGCTGAAATTGTACAATGTAGAGCTTATTCATAATACATAATACAATACATAATATTACTGATCATTACAATATTTTGATTATAAACTTAAAATACAATTACACAGTACAGTATTTTATTTAATTTTCATCCAGTCTTTGCAAGACAATCAGTTTTTCATTAATGACATATCCAAAGTAAAGAGATTTATCATTATTGATTACAAATCCCCCCAAAAAGTGTTTTATTCAGTATAATAAATAATCAAAATTATAGTTTAAGATATATAACAACAAAAAACATTAATACTGTATTAAATTTTAAAATGCGTACATAAGTTAAAAACTGTGCATTATATTTTTTCTCTCACTTTGCTTGCAGCAAAAATTATGATCATCGGTATTGTAATTGTAATTTTTTTTTTTAAAAAATGATTCCATAATGATGAATTTTATATGATCAAAAATATAGTAAATCTAAATTTAAAATAATATTTAATTTATTTGCTAGATTTTAAAACAATTTTTAACATTATCACACATATATAAAAATGTAAAATGAAAAAAAAATAATAAAAGTTTTATTCAGCATAAAACTATTAATGTAAATGTATTTCACTTTATAAAATGTTTGCAGTAATCAAAAAAAATTTTAAGCCATTTCAAAGGATAGAGCTAAAATGTGACATGGCAAAAAAAATGCTACATCTACCATATTTGTATATAAACTGCTTTTTTTAGATCTATCACATACATATTGTAAAAAAAAAGCCTTAAATATTGATTACAAGTCAAGCATTGTTAGTCGAGAGGTCAGCACAGCAAGCAAGCAGTTGATTGCAGACAGTTGTTCTGAGTTCACCTCCCGGCCGATGCTATGACATATGAAAAAATATTGATTACAATATGCAAACACAGAATGCATTAGATACTTTTTTTTCTTTTTTTAATACTTCAAAATTGTGTTTTTTAAGTTAATCTGCATTTAGATTTTGATAATGTAAAGTATGCTAATTTTACTTCTCTTACACTAATAATAAACAATTTATCATGATCAAGTAAATAAATTTAGTATGTTTTTTAAAAAAATTCTAAATAATTTCATTAAGTAATATAATAGAGTAGTACAAATTTAAAAAATATAAATTTTCAGTATGGATATTTTTTCAACACAACGAGAAACAGTTGCACTTAAGAACACAAAAAAATTTTAACTGCTAGTTTACTTTCACTTTTTTGTCCATTTTGCTGTACTTTTGGATAGTTACAAAACACTTTTTTTAATAAATATTTTGTTTAAATGTTTATAGCTACATTCATTTTCAATTAAAATTAAGGCTGTAACTAATAAATCCCTAAGCTTAGAATAAATATTTTAAGTCAAGTGAAAAGAGGAGGAAATTGTGATATCTGTTTTATATGGATTTAGCCACATTTACCATTGCTACTATTTTTAAAAACAAAATAGAACAAAGTCCTCATGCCATCATAGGTGCATCAAAACTTTCCAAAGTCATGAAATTTTATATGAAAAAAAATCCAAAAAGCATATCAAACATCTATTCTAAAATTTTTCTCTAAAGATCCTCAGTCATCATCTGGTGTACTCATGCCAAAAAAAACCAAGATTATCAAAAGATTTAAAAGAAACAATGGAACTTAGAATAAGCAATTTATGGTTCAAAAAACTAGATAATTATGATTGTAAATACATATATGTACACGTACAGAGAAAAGCTTTAACAAAAAGTAATTTTAAATAACTAGGCTTAGATAGCTTTTGACTAATACAAGTCATAGAGGTACATGATCATTATTTTAACCATCCTTAAGCAAGTAGCTTTATGGAGAAATAAAGAATTTCAGAAAGTTATGATTTTTGTTTTTAAATCTTTTAAACAAAAGGATTGTGTTAAATCTTTATTAATGAAATAATCATCTTATGTATCATATTTGAGAATATCATTCAATGTTCAAAGTTTTTCAAGCAAATTTCATACAGATGAATCTTTTGATTTTGAATATGTAAAAATTATTAAAGATACTTATGATTCACTAAAGCAAGAAAAAAATGCCATACCCTGAAGGCGCCAGTTGTTTTGCCATTTATGTGATTTAATATATCTCTTATTAACTGATGAAGGAGAAACAATTTTTATTTTACTATTAGAGTAACAAAGTTTTTAGATGATTCTATTAAAAATCAGCCTGTTGTTTTGGATCAATTAATTAAAGCTTGCTTAACACGCTCTATATTTTTCAAACATTTCTCTGCAACTGGCCATTCTTTTGTTCCCACCTTTGTTGATATTATGCACTGAATGCAATGATACAAAGTGAAGAATTAAGAAGGCATGGCATATATCAAGTGACAAGCTCAATAGAAAGGAATTTTGTGTCCCCATCTTAAAGAAATGGCCTATTCTCAATACATAGCATTCATATGTAAATGTATGTAAACTAACACAAATCATATATATATATATACTCATTCTCTCTTTACAATCATTGCTACATCTATGACTTGTATTAGACAAAAGCTAGCTAAGTCTAGTTATTTAAAATTACTTTTTGTTAAAGCTTTTCTCTGTAAATATATATATATATATATATATCATCATATATACTTACAGAGAAATAGCTATATATATATATATATATATATATATATATATATATATATCAATTGAGATAAGGCTCTCTAATATCATTATATAATTATGATTGATGAATGGATCACTGAAAATAACTTTAAAATAAGTATTTTTTTATATATTTAAGTTGCTTTATCATATTTACATATATATTTTAAGTACATATTTGCATAATACACATAGCATAGTTTACATGAGCATATAATGTACATTAAGGGATTTTTTTAAATTACTATTTATATATTAGGTTAAGTTGTTTGTTCACAACTTATAATGCAATTTTTAGCTGCAATAACAAGCCACATTTTTCTCCATAGAAAACCATTATAACTACTTGTTCTTTATACAATATTTTTGCTTAATGAGTTTTGGGGGACCAATTGTCCTCATTAAGCAGGGTAAAGGTGTATCTCTGAATAAATCTGTCAAATTCTTCTTTAAAATATTAAAATTGCTATATAATTTTTAGAATATCTCAAAAGATTACTTTCATAGGCACGGTGATCATAATGGCTGTAGCATTCTTTGTTTAACATTATACTAGAATTTATTAACTTCTATTTTTAAAAATAAAACATATGTAATATATGTGTAATTATTTCTACTTCTGATTTTTAATAATTATTACACAATTATTGTATAAAAATAATAATGAATATTAATAAACTATACAAAAAATCAAGTTTTTAGTTATTCCAAAATTTTCTCATAGTAATCTTTGCAAAAACAGTCTTGAAATGAATTACAAAGATCTGAATCCATCTAACACATGGAGACAGGACTAAAATACTATGACCTTGCCATTTGTATTTTTATATTAAAAACCCAGCATACAAAAATACTTGATTTTGTTAGTTTTTTTTTTAAAAAAAGATTGAAATATCTTAATAGATAGCTATACATACAAACATGATTTAAGGGAACATGATATCTGCTATTTTTTTAATCAAAGACCTTCATGTTGCTTTAAGGAAGAATTAATTCTGAGCCATATAAAACTGTTTTAGTATATCATATGCATTGTTTTAATAGTACACTTATCATAAGAAAAATGTTTATTCATTATAATTAGTAAGTAATTTTTACAAAGGCTGTAACCTCAAGAATGTGCGCATAAAAATGCGATAGTAGTGATTCTATGGGTCTTAACCACAAGCTTACTGCATTTTTACATGCACATTCTTGAGGTTACAGCCTTAGTAAATATTACTTACATAATCAGTAATCAATGTGTATTTAAATAAATTTATAATTATAATTAGTAAGAAAAAATATAATTATATATTTAAGAAAGTTGATAAATATCTGGTATATAAAATGCCTTGCTTTAATTACATAAAGGCTAAATTTCAAAACATTTTTATAAACACAATGTCAATTTTTCTTTTCACTTTTAAAATGATTATCATTGCAAATAAAAAGCATATTATTTATTAATGATGTATTTCTACTTTTAATATTAGCAAGTTTGTCAATAAATATAGAGGTTAATAAAAGATATATAATAAGATCTAGTATTTTATTTATTTATTTGTATTATCATCAGTAAGGAAAGATCTCCACCACCCCTTCTTTTTGGTAGATAATATATTGATTGATTATCAGTAAGTAGAAATTCAAATACAATTTTTTAATAATCTACCTAAGTTAATGTTTATTTTATTTAAAACCTTATTAATAACATAAATTCACTTTCAGAATTCATAATAAATAGTAATTGAATATTTTGTTAAAAAATTACTTGAGGCAAAGTATGATATAATTCATAATACAATTTATATAAGCCTGATAATGTTATAAATGATAAACATTTATGCAAATCACCTATCAGATGTTTAATAATTTTTATTCAGATCTATTTACAAATGAATAAATAATATATACATATATGTATTTTAATATGTATAAAAAGAGATGAGATGAAAAACACATTCATAATTTAAATATTTGAGATACCAACTTTTTTTTTTTTTTTCAGAAATGGAAATATGAGATAACTTATTAATCCCTAATTTCATTTATTATTAAATAAATAACTTTTCTATTCTAACATGCATAATTTTAAATTAGTTAAAGCAATTAAAATTTAAATACAATTAGAATGCTGTTGTAAAAATATTTTGAATAAGGATTTACAATTTAATAAATTTTTAATTTATTTATAAAGTGTTAATAAGAATAAAGTAATAAAGATTTTGTTAAACAAATTTACAACAAATAAAATTTTCATTTGCAATTTAAAAATTAGCTTTCTTAAAAAATTAATAATTTTTTAACTATTTTTACTTTGAATATTTTAATAGCTTATTATCATAGAGATGGTCCCTAGATAAAATTAGAAATTGAGAGTTAGAAACAAGAATTGAGGATCGTCACATCATTTATTCATCACAGTTATATTCTTAATTTTTCAGAAATAACTGACATAAAATTAAAAATAAATTTATATTCAACTTTTTTTAAATTTTAAAGGCTGTTCAAATGTGAGAGATATCAAAGCACAGACCAATTAATTTTTGTCAAGAAAAGTCAGATGTTCCATATTGTAAACAAATGAAAACAATTTCATATAAATATCTTTTCATCTGACATTCTTGAACTGTATTTTAGTTTATATATATATAAAGTATTATCAATTGTACTTTTGGGAATAATTAATTTAGGAAAATTTGATATATAAACTTAAAATAAAATGTACTAAAATTGAATTAAGAATTTAGCAGTGGCTATTATATAGCAAATAAAAATAAAATCTTACAAAAATCACAGTTCTCTACTTGAGTACTATATACTCTAAGTTTGAATAACCATTAATTATTCAAATTGATAATTGACTTTATCTTTGAATCTCAAGCTTCATTGATAAGTGCAAAAACCATAAACTGATCTGAGTTATCTTGAAAGAGTAGTCAGATATTTTGTATACACTGATAATTAATCTTACACAAGATGGCGCTAGAGAAAAGAACTGCTCTTGAGTTATTATATATCATGTGAACAGATGAATTTAAACCATGCTGATTATCAAATAAGCTTTTGATTTTATTGGCTCATCAGATACAATTCAATCATTGTCTTTAAAATTGTTATTTTATTGTCATTAACTCTTTATAAGCCACAATGTTCTTGCCATAAAATTGAATTTTTTTTTGCATAAACATAATGGTGAGGAATAAAATTATTATTAAATACACTCCAGTCAACATCAATTCCTATTAATCATATTTTGCAGACTAATTTGTTTCATTTATTTAATTTTCCAGGTTATTCAAAAGCACATTAATTATTGTGAAGCCCTGCTTGTTTTAGTCCTATAGTAGAGTGACAAACTTCTTATGAACTCTTGAACAATAATTTTATCATTGTGGTGATCCATTACAGTAATTTCTTTATTCAAAAAGTATATTTAACTAAAAATTGTAATTAACACAGAAGCAAACTTTTTATACAATAGTGACACTCAGTGCAAGCCAGACTAATCAATGAATGCAAGGTTTGTGCATAAAATCCCTGTCTAAGGTCTACTCATCCAACTTCCCAGAACAGTTTCTAACTTATGGCTTTAATCAATGAGGAGCTTGGGATCTGAGAGATCTAGATGCAGTGCTCTCAGATCAAAGGCTCCTCATTGATGAAAGTCACAAGCTAGAAACTAGTCTGGTGATATTAGATGATTGGGTACTAGATAGGGATTTTAAGCACAAACCTTCTTGCATCCATTGATTATTCTGGCTTGCAAAGAGTGGCACTACTGTATGGAGAGTTTGTCTCTGTGTTAACAGCTTGCATAAGTATAGAGAATGGTGATCATGTAAAAATTGTTATATTGCATTTTTCCATGGGGGAAATATTGAAGCAATGTTGGTAAACTGTAGATACTTGTTTTCTCAGCTTTAATAATGTGAATTTTATTGTTCTTGCAGAACAACAACAACTTGTGTACTTTTTTTAATCATTTGAACTAGTATTGTGACAAATATTTACCTTTCTGACATCAATTTCATTTTTGTTTATTGACTAATTTCATTTCTTAATTATTTATATCCTAGCCCCTATTATAAACAGTTGTGTTGGTTTTTTAAAATTATTAATTGCAGTATTTGAATTATAGTGAAAGTCAATTCAAATGGATATTTGGTTTTGCATTTCAAAAAGCTCTAACTGAGTAATGTTGTATTTCATCATTACAAATAATAGCAATTAAGAATATCTTCCTTAATCATATTCAGTTAATCTTAAATGCATATTATTTTAAACTGACTTAAATTTACTAAGTGTAATAAACAACTATATTAATCAAATCTTACTTATAAACTGCAATGGGTTAAAATATACTAAAACTCAGACTATTATATTTTTAAATTACTTAAGTTCTTCTTTTGTTGGTTTTTATTTTGCAATTGTTATATAATAAGCCTTAACATTTTTTTTTTTTTTGCTTTCTTTTTTAATAACAATACTTTTTTTTATTGATTTAAATAGTTTTGTGTGAGTGTTGCTATGAATATTTTATTACTTAATTTCATAATTGTTAAAGCACTTAAATGAATGAATTTTAAGAGTTCATTGTCATTTCTGATTGGTTGTTTTTGTTAAATACAAAATTGTTTTAGATGTGAATGAAAGTTATTTCTTTGTATAATTTTTTTGCAATATAAATCTCTGTTTAACTTCTTTTTTTTTTTTAAAAAATAATATGTTAATTGAATGATTTAATAATCTACAAATGAATTCAATAAAAGATTATTTTCTGTTATTATTAATTTATCTAAGGAAATAGTAATTATTGAAAATTATTTTGCTCTTCTGACCTAATTATTGGTGCAAATTAAGGCAATTGTATAATGCCATCAAATAATAAAACTTGATTTGTGATAATTTTTTATTGACTTCTGCAATGTAATGTAATTTACAGTGAGGGAGGAAGAACCTTCATTTTTAATGCTGTAAACTAATTAAATGTCTTTAATATACTGCTAGTATTAGTTTTAATGTAGAAATTATAACTTTCAAATAATATTGTTTCTGATAATATCATCGCACTAGGATTTTAGGAACAGATTTGTATCATGAAACCTTAGATTATTATAGAAACTAAACATAGAAGTGACAACTTATAAGATTTAAAAGTTTGATGAGTTTTGATAATATTTTTTTAAAGAATTACGTCTGCAGAATATCTTTAACGTAGATGGATTTTTTTACTTCTTCAATAGCAAAGCATTCCTATTTGCAGCTTTGACAGACAGTTGTTTTATATAGAGTTTTTCTTATAGTAGATTTACAAGCAGTCTTTTTGATGTGGATCATGTACATATTACAATAAAATTTCAGCATGATATATACCTCTGGGGAGGGCCCTTCAGAGAAAGTGTGAGACCCAGGGCAACTAATATTTTAGAGGCCCTTCAAAATTTAAAATAAGAATGTGGGAAGAAAGAGAGAAGAAATGAGAGTTTTTACATATAGGACCAAAAACAGAATTCTGGGAGCAGTTAGATGTGAGTTACAAAAATGAGCAAGCAGATCAGATCCAGATAGTACTTGGATGGGCTAAATTCACTCTAGCACTATTAGTATTGTAAAACACTGTTAGCACAGAACTGACTGACAGGAGACTGAGGCTAGTAGTTCTGCCCATCACCAAATATTGCAGTTGCTTTTGTAGCAGAGTCAGCAAATTGGCACCTCATCCCTAACCTAGCTTACATTTTCAACCCATGATATGCCTGCTTTGAAAAGTTTTTCTCAAATATTTTTTGGGGAATTTAACTGTAAAATTAGGGCCATTCTATGAACTGTGGTATCACTTTGCCTTATCCTATATTTTTGTTTAACATATTGAGCCAAGTTGAGGCCCCTAATATTTCAAGGCCTGGAGCAGCTGCCTCCCTCTGATTGGCCCTGCCTCTAGCACTCATACCATGTTGAGGTTTTACAAGTTTTGAGAATGGTTGTTTTGCTTTTAAGACATGTTGCAGAATGAGATGTTATTATGTATTCATTTCTTTTACTAGTATTTGCACTAATAGAATAATAGACCTTGGATCTCATGGTCTATGGATTACAGTAAAGTCCTGTCATTTTCTGTGTTTTAAATTCGAATGATTTTCTAAGTAGTAAATCATGCATTTATTCTATACTGCTTATTGAATTTTTTTATTATTATTATTTATTAGAAATGTTTGTGCATTAATAAGATTACTTTATTTCATGACTGTGGTTTAGAGTTTGTTTTTTAAATTGTCACCTGTAGCTTTTAAAGTGAATCCACGTTTAGCATATTTTACCATGAAATTTATTAAGTATTGTGTAGAAATTAATCGCTAAATTCAAGATAAAATATGATCTTCATATGTAAATATTAATTAGGATTAAAGAGATTAGATTTTGAATTCATTTTCAAATAATAAAAACAAAAAAAATATGAAAAAAAAAAGTTGGTCACTTGATCAAAACTGTAACGCTAGTTTGCTACTATGATTCATGTTGTTATTTAATACAAGCATATACACACTAAAAAAGCAAATGATAAATAAATGATGATAAATACTTATTTATCCATTCAATATTTGTCAAGTAATTGATAATCGTAGGGATATTGTTTTATTTAGTTTCTCAAATATTTCTTTAAACTTTTATTCTTTTTTATTCTTATATATAAATTAATAAACAAGTAGTTTATTCTGAATATCTTATTTTTCAAACTTTATTGTATAGCTCACATTTTACTTTTGTATATTCTCTATTATTATGCTTGTATATATTATTGACGTCACAGAATATTTTTGTTATACAAGATATGGATGGAGATAAAATATAATTATTTTATATAAAAGCTACACTTTATATTAATTATTTGTAGGGGGGGGGGTATTCTTAAATGACTTTTTCTTCCTGAAGAAGAAAAAAGTATAGAGAAAAAAAAACAAAGATCAAGAAGTTACATGTAAGTTTTAAGGTGAGTGTACAAATGTCTTGAAACATAAATACAAATACATGTTTATTTTTTTGACATCTTGTAATGCTCTTTTTTCATTTTTACTGCAGCAAATGTTTTTTTTTTCCTAAAGAGTCTTCAACATTTTTATTAATTGTAGCTCTTCATTATATTCTATCTACAATCATATCCTTTTAGTGAAAGCAAATAATGTCACACTTGTGTAGAATATGTAGATATAATTTTTATAATGCAAATGCATTTTTATTCTTCATTATAACAAAATGATTAAAAGTAATTATATATATATAATTTAATTTTTAACCCTTTAAACATCACATGATCACTATCTCCCATGTTTGCTCATAACTGTTGTTAAAATAGGCAAACCTCTCTCCATACAGTAGTGCCACCCAAAGCAAGACAGAGTAATCAATGGATTCCAGAAGGCTTGTGTATAAAATCCCCATCTAGTGCCTACTCATCCAATATCACCAAACTAGTTTCTGGCTTGAGAGCCGCAAAACAAAAACTAGTTTGGAGATACTTCTGGCATCCATTGATTACTCTGTCTTGCTTTGGGTCAGAAACTAGTTTGGGGATATTGTATAAGTAGGCACTAGATGGGGATTTTATGCACAAACCTTCTGGAATCCATTGATTACTCTGTCTTGCTATGGGTGGCACTACTGTATGGAGAGAGTTCTGCCTAATTTAATTTTTAAATGATCATGTGATGTTTAGTGGTTATATACATACATGTATATTTTGAAAGTGTGATAATATCTACAAATATTATTTACATGTTATTTTATCTTTTATAATCTTATAAGACTGGTTTATTGTCTTTCATGATTATTTAGAAACCCTAATAAATTGCTAGGATTGACAATTTTTAAATCATTTATTGCATTTTCTTATATTTATACAAGATTTAGACTACTAACATTTTTTTACTTTTGTAAAATGTTATATTTGTAAGGTGTTTTATTTTGAAAATATTCTTGAATATTATATATGTATGTATGCATGTATATAATATAAAGAATACTTACGGATCTAAAATTCGGACATTTAATAAAGAACAATATGAAATTGCAAACCACACAGCAGTTGGAGAAATGTATGTTGGGATTATCATTTAAGAACTGAAAACAAAATGCATGGAGGAGATAAGAAATAATTATCAGTAATTGTAAATAAAATTTGATGTTCATCAATTAGATTTTTTTTTTAAATTCAATAATATATTTAACAATAAAGCTACAAATAATTATATAGTGTGATCCAAAATTTAGTTAATATTATATTATTTACATAATTATGTTTCATCAATCATTCTTTTTTTATTTTATTATCATAATTAATTAAACATTTACAAGTAAAAGTAAAAACAAAAGTATTATTATTTTGTTTTCCATGGAATTATATCTATTGTTATAACTTGGATTATTTTAATCAAATTCAAACTATTGATATATTTTTCAATATATTTAGATTAGCATAGATTGCAAAGTTTGAATGGTCATTTTTGTTTTCATTTCTTCAGATATTGTTGGCTTAACTATTGACTGGCATTAGAATCGTTAGATTCATCAATTCAATTTTTATGCTGGATTGCCAGCTGTCAGAACAGTAATGCTGAAGAAGAAAGAAGAAAAATTCTTTTCAGAATATAATATTCTATACTGATCTGTGTATTCTTTCTAAAAGCTAAATGCATTACAATGACATAAATAAAATTTGAAATTTCCAAAAAAAAAATAATAATTCAACTATATGTTGGAAAATAGTGTATCATATAATTACAAGGGAAATGCCATCAAAACAAATCTTTAGACACATATATGTACACTTTTTTTTTTTAAAAAAAAAGAAGTTTGTTTTGTTTTTAAATGTAATGAATTAATTCAGATGAGCATGAAAATCTCCCTATACTAATATGTATGGAATTATTACATAAAAGACCATTCATTATGTCTGGTTTGATTTTCAATCTAGACTATTAATTTTTTTTCCAATTTCTGCAAAATGGCTAGTATGCCTCCCTTTGTCATATTTGTAGGTTCTAGCAATATAATTTTCACCATCTCTATGCCAGTTGTTGTAAGCTTCAATAAGTAATAATGGGTGTCAAATGACAGTGCTATAACAGTTATATGTAAGGTAATGTCATGTGATAATCCAGGTGATATTGGCTCTGTTAGGTCAGTCCTAGTTTATGCCTATGTCACTTATAGACATGACTTTTTTAAATTAGTTTTAAATGTCATTTGAAGTAGATTTTGAGCATTAATCACAAATATATATGTATAACAATAGGTTGGCTTTGGTACAAGAAAGTGAGTTTTATTTACAAGTTTTTAAAAAAAATGATTATTTTTGAATCTGACTTGTGAATTATTATAGAAATGCATTTTGACTTAGTTGCTTCATAAATAAACTGTAATTTATTTACAGGCTTATTAAAATTATTACAATGTATAAGAGATATATGCTTATATATGCATACATAATTCAATAATAATCACCTAAGAAGACATCCTAACACATTTTGAAACTAATTAGATACAGTCACCAAAAAGATAGGAAGATAACCTCTGAGAGCATACTCGATGCTACTTGGTCCCTTGAAGACTTAGTTCTAAATGAGAGAAGAAAATCTTTTTTGTGCTTTTTTCTTCTTCTCTGTAATTGAGTCATACATTGTATTGTACTCTAAAGCAACATCTTTGTTAGACGACTTGCCCCTATTATAATCTATGCCAATGCTCAAATATTAATATAACCTTGATCCTGATCAATAAAGTATTTAGAAAACTAAAAAACAAACCTAATTAGAACTAATTAATTGGAAGTAAAAAAGACATGAATTAAAAGACTAATTAATTAAGAAGAAAATAAATAATTTACTAAAAGAAAAATTCAATTAAACGTCTGATGTTTTCTAAAAGTAAATAAAAAAACAAATGTATAATTAACAAACAGTAGCATAGTAATTATTTTAAAATAAAAGACAGGGATTGTACATAAAGAATAATCTAATTGAGACAAGCAATTATAATCACAGTCTGATTTAACTATCGTTAGAGATGAAAACTAATACAATAACACTGTCTACAAAAAAAACAGGATCACTGCTAATATAAAACTATCTCATAACATCTATAGAGGACAGTTTGACTAACTGACCAGATGTCCTAGAGAAGTCAGCAATTGAATGAGAAGATCTCATCCTGTTGATTTTGATCATTTCAGTGATCCAAAGACAGTCTAGGGACAAATTAAATAAATCAAACAATTTCAGTATTTTTTCTGAATTCATTTGTGTTATTTGAAATTAATCATTGTCATATTTTGATTAATATTTAAACTTTCTAAACTTCTATTACTTCACTTTTGTATTCATTAGTTAAGGCTCTAGGTAAATTATTGTTGTTAGCTTGAAGTGCCAGGACTGGCCACTGGCATACAGAACAATATTTCCTTCAATAAATACATAACAGATTTTTATGGCAAATGAGAAGAGTGCTGTTTTCAAATATGCAGATGTATCACACCTAAGCATTTATTATTGTATTTAATTAAACTTAGTGATTGTGTTCCATTAATTATGCTTTGAATTATATTTTATTTATGTGCACGTAAGAACGTTGGGCTTTTATAACGCAATTTCTAGTCTTTAACACAGTTGCATCAATCTGTGAATGAAATCATATTTTATAAACAAAATTAAAAATGAATATTAAAAACAAAAATATTATCATTATTTTATTTGTTTTCTATAATATTACACGTGTATATATATATTTTTAAAAAACAAAAACAACTTTCTTCTTTAATTTAAATCTAAAGAATCAGTCCTGACTAGCTTTGAAAGTTTTCTTTCTTAAAGCATTGATTTGAGCTTGCTTAATTTAACTCCATGAAAAATGATATATAGGGTATATGAGCACAGACTTTCACACGACCCACCACTCACCATTTCACCTCATATCATTGATACATTTGAACTCATATAGGTCGAAAAAATAAATAATCACCAAGATCATGCTAAACCAGCAATCTTCAGTTGGTCCAGATTATCATCTCTACACATGTATGTAATAAGTTTTCAGATATATATTAAGATAGCCAATATTCATACTTTAATGGACAGGCTTCAATCCACTCCACACTCCAACTCTTCAACCGTCCATCCAAATGAAAATCTGATGATGGAATGCCCAAAGGCCACCCTGAGGCTGAGATTCTTGTCACACCCATGTTGACCTAAAGTCAATCTGATTCCTCATGTACAGGATACAATCCATTTAATACGTATACAAGGGATGGGCAGACATCTCTACTATATAATAATTGAAATGCAGGCTTATTATATACCTATATCAATATATGTAATATATAGGGTATATGACCACAGACTTTCACACGAAAAATGATAATATATTGAATTAGAGACATGGGAAATTATTTTTAATTTTGTAAGAAAAATTAAAATTTTGAAATAAATTTGGTTAAAATATATATTTATTTATTGTAATATACTATTCTTGTAAATGTGTAGTGTATCTTTATTATATATATATTTTATAATAGGGAATCCACAACAATTTGCTGACAGCCGACAGACAGCTTAGTGCTGGTCCTGTTTACAATTTTTCTTTTTATCACAAGTATTAGATATTGATAGTTATTTAATTAAACAAGAATAGTAAAAATTAAAAAAAAAATATTGCAGTATTTAATAACTATGCAGATTTTTTGAAATAGATTGATTCTTGATGTTATTAGTGAAGAATAAAAAACTGTTAAATGGGAATTGTTATTGCAAGGTGCTATTGTAGTACTAAAATCTATGAAATAAGTAAGAGACTAAAATGTAGCTGAAGATATGACATTAAATGGACAATTGAAGTTTTAAACCTGATCCCAACAAATTGTAAGAGACTTGAAAAAGGACTGCAGCTGGCAAGTAGACAAGATAAAAAAGAATGCTGAAGGAATGTAGAAATAAAAGTCTATGAGTCAGAGATACAATATTAAATTAGAATCTGTATACTACAATGAAAAGACATTACTTGAAAAAGATCGTTTTTAATTAATTTTTATTAAAATTTAAAAATCAATTATCAAAAATATATTTCTAAAGAAATCAAATATAATAATTTTTTGTTGCTGTTGTTGTTCTGTTCAGTTGCTTTCTTTTTTAGGGCACTAGTATCTTTAATTTTTATTGTTTTTAAAGACAACATTTTTTCTTTTTTTTTTTGATGGTGGGGTGACTTATTGACGTTTAAAGATCCAATTTACTTTAAAAATCCAACACAGCTAGAATACCTCTGGATTCCATTGTTTGTTGTCTATCACAATTAAGCTGGATTCTTTGACAGCAACTTAACTATAATCGAACCAAAATCTTGACTATTGCTCTCTAGGGTACAAAAATATTTTAATAAATTTAAACATTAAAAGCATGAAGCTAAACTAGTTAATAAATAATCAAAATTACCCCAAAATTCAGGACTCAAACAGACTTGCTAAGAAAATGAATTCTAAAACACAATCAACGGTTTCACTGCTACAAGCACACTTCTCAAGAGCAAAGAACTACAAAACAACAACATCTTTAAACTAAACATTACCATAATTCAACTTACACCCCATGTTGTTATTTTGTAGTTCTTTACACTTTAGAAATCTTCTTGTAGCAGTGAAACCATTGATTGTGTTTTAGAATTCATTTTCTTGGCTAGTCTGGTTGAGTCGTAAATTTGGGGTAATTTTGATTATTTAATAAATTTAGTATTAAAGACTAAAATTAAAACTCATAAATTGTCTTTTTTTTAAGTAATTTTGTATTTTTTTAATTTAAAAAGTCAATATATATTTAGAAAAAAAGTTTTAAAGTCATACTTAAAAGAATTTTATATTATTTGCATTAAAAGAATTTACAGGCTTAAACATAGACTATCTTCAAGGAAGAAGGAAGATGTTAAAAGATTATTTTTTCTTGTCGCTGATAGTAAAGTAGTTTTCACTTCAGATACTTGTCTCATTTTTTCCTCTATTGTGATTTTTCTAAAGAAAGAAATTCATTGAAAAGAGAATTAACATTTTGAAATTTTATTTTTAACATGATCAGTCTCCTGTCGAACTGCTTTACTTTTCACTCTTTTTCTTAATCCATCTTAGTAGGAACCAACCTTAAACCAATTATCTCGAAAGAAAGAGAGTAAAATACGTCTGTAGTCAGATTGCTCACTCAACTCAGATTTTAAAGAAACGATTTACAAACTGTAATTGGAAAAAAAAATCGTTTTTTATATTTAATTATCTTCTTGCTATTATTTTGATTTTCTTTTAATACTTACTTTTCTCTAATATAATTCAATTGAATTATAATTTAGCACAATAAATCTTTACACTCACATAGGTATATACTTGTTTTTATATATATACAATTTCTAGAAGGAATGACTATAAATTAAATCCAGATAGACATTGTCAGGGACTGTCTAGTTTAAGGTTGCCCATGCATAAGTAAGTGAATGTTTGAAATCAGTGTATGTTGGAACAATTAAAAAAAAGAAAAGAAAATGGTATATTTTGAGATCTGCATCCATAAGATAAAAATAATGCAGAAACTAGTCTAGGGATATTGGATGAGTAGTCACGCACAAGCCTTCTGGCATCCATTGATTACCTTAGCTTGCTGTGTGTGGCAATATATATAGTGAGTTTTGCCTGTTTTAAGATAAAGATTACTTTAAATTTGAATTCATCTTTTTTTTTAGTTTGAGTATGAGTATTCTTTCATCAGTCTCCAATTTTAGAAATGTTCTTTATTATTCACTTAAGAATAGCTTGATACCAATAATCAATAATTAATTTATTTTTCAAGTAAAATTGACAAGGATTTACTATCAGAAAAATATTCAGATTGTAACAGTAAAAAAAAATGTTTTTCCAATTTCACCCTGACACGTCATGGTTGTGATAAGTTGTTAACATTGCCACATTATCCTATTTATTCTAATATAATAAGACAAAAGTAAGCAATAGTAATTATCTTCTAAACAGTGGTGCTTGTGTATAGGCACTGCAGAACTGGAGTACCCCTTATAACACTCAAAATAATTAGTCTTTTTCCTTTAATTTTTTTTTATGTAGATTATATAATCCTTAAGCTTAATTTCAGTAGCCATTTCCTAGTTCATGAAAAAATTACAAAAATCTTTGCATGGAACTGTGCACTTCACACTTCCAGCAATGTGGTGTTTGGCTGTTACGCACAGATAGAGAAAGCACTATCATTTATGCAGTGCCGATTCTGTTATGCAAGTGCAAGGTAGTTAATAGTGTACAACAATGTTAAGAGTGTCTCATCACTTCCATGTATTTTTGATAAATATACAGTTCAGAGGGCTTACAATCTCCTAAGGATGTGTTAGTTGTTAAATTAAAAAATAATAATAATAAATCGATTGTTAAAATTAAAAAATAACAAATTCCAATAAATTTCATCAAGAATCTTTATTTTAATTTTTTTTTAATTATAATGTGGAAGTGATGAGATGCTCTTAACATTGTCATACTTTTTTAAAAAATTTAGCATGTTTCTTTTTGTTAGTAGTTTTTTTTTTTTTTTGATAAATTGTCATCATAATCAAATTTTGGGACCTTTCTGTCACAGAACATGATGCAATGGAGTATTACCAGGGATTGATTGCACACTCCTGATCTGAGTAAAGTGTAAATATTGTATTTATATTTATCTTTTTTTTTTTCATTTTCCATATAAACAAAAAAATAAAGCGTAAATATTGTAATTAATTTTTACCACAATGATTTTTTTAAAAAAATAACAATAATAAAAAATAAAATGTAAATATTAAATACATTTCCTAGCAACCATTTTTTTGTAAACATTTTCTGTGGACCCTGAAACTGTATATTTATCAAAAATACAGGCAGCCATCTTGTTTATCAAAAAACTCTCAAGTATCACTTCTTTTTGACTTAGCAGATTTTGGATAAATTTGTTCCATTCTACACAATATTAAAACAATGGCTAAAAGTTTTCTGAAGCAGTATCCCCACAAATTTTAGTTACGAGCTGCCCTTGCTTCTAAATATTTGTAAATGGTAAACTTTTTTACAGGAAAATTAAATACATTAAATGAAAAAGGACAATTTTAGTATGGAAGTATCTTTGGTATCTAGAAAGGATGATATTGGATATTTCTAGGTCCTTAGTTTAAAGTGTACCACTACCTTTTTTATTATACAAGCACACAATGATTTCAAATATGCATTTATCTTTGCATTGAAATCCTTAGATCTAAATGCTTCTAACTAGAACCCATCTCATCATAATCTGAAGCTAGTCCTGCTACAAATTATATATATATATATATATATATATATGTGTGTGTGTGTGTGTGTGTGTGTATACAGTTAGCCAAGTGTAAAGATTTATTGCATTATAATTTAATCAAAATTCATTTGGGTATAATTATCAGAATAAATTGGAAATTTTCTATAAACAAAAATTTTTTCCAAGATTCAAATTAACAAGAAATAATTAATTTTATTGAGTAATTTAATTTCCAAGATATTATTACAAAATTTGCAAGAAACAAAGTTGTCTTAAATTTTTAATTGTCAAAATAAATGTTATACTCTTAAAGTGAATTGCAATAGAAAATTCTCCAGATGGTAGTGCCATTGAGTGCAAGCTTTAACAGTCAATGGATGGAGATTTTATGCACAAATTTTCCTGCATCCATTGATTACTAAAGTTTGCACTGGGTGGTACTACTGCTTGAAAAGTTTGCTATTGCTAATAACAGCTTGTGTAAGCATAGGAAAGGGTGATCATGTGATGTTTTGATGGGTTTAAAGTAAATTGACTTAAACAGGCCAGTATGAAGAAAATGATGTCCCAGCTTTTCTAAAAGAAACAGTAATAAAAGAATTACTCACTAGATTGGTTTTATCTGTTTTTCTTCCTTATTATAACTTCTAGTTCATCATTATCATTTTCAACTATTATCAATCCACTGCAGGTTGAAGATCTCTCCAAGTTCAATCCATGTTTTTCAATCTCTAGTCTCTCTTCTCCAAGTCACACCTGCCCACTTTCTTATTTCATTCATCCATCTCATATGTGATCTCTTACTACATCTTTTATACAATCACTTGGAATCCACTTTAAGATTTCAGTTGTCTATCTATGAATACCTGTATGGAGAATGGTATTGATTACAAATTAGATGTCTGGTGAGAAAAAATCCAAATTTGCTTGGAAATTATCATCCTTCTAAAAGAAATTTAATTTTATGCAAAAAATTCAAATCCCAAAACATAGGCATCACTATCAGGTATATTTTTTATGCACCAGTTTTTTTTTTACCAAATTAAATCATTTTTCTTATTGATAATGTATTTTTTTCCTGTGTCATAGTATCGGCCAGGAAGCGAACCCGCTAACTTAGAACAACTGCTTGTAAGGCAGCTGTGCTGACCTCTCAACCATCAATGCTTGATGTATTGAGTGAAAAATAAATAAAATTATAGAAATGATTTTGTGATCAAAATATTACTCATCAATTTTTTTATTATTCCAACATTTTTACCTACTTACATATAGAGTTAGATTAACATTATCTGAAAGAGTATGTTCAAACTTTAATTCAAATTCAAAAAATATTATATTGGACATCAATTATAATAATACAGAAAATAGGAATTAATAAGAGAATCTGATATTACAGCATCTTATAATTGGGTAGACATTTGTAACAGTACACCACATTAGAACTGAATTATGAGGAGATGAGAAACCATTACCATCCCCAAATAAAATATATAATTAAATATAAAAGGAATGAGCATGAGAGATCAGCACAGAACTAACTATAAGCTCATCAGAATTACACAAGTAATAATTATTTTATCACCATGAATGATCAACAATAAAAATAAATCTTGTGACTGTATTTGAAAGTGGTCCACTGCAGACCAGGGTAATTATTTAGCTATAGCCAAACTTAGGGCAGGAATGCAAACAATAATTATCTGGATGTACATGCTTAGGAACTATTCCATCAAAATACAACAACAAGTCAAATAATGCTAAGATACTAAAAACATCCTGACCATCATCAATGCTCTGGCCACTTAGTACTATTAATGTATTGGCTGACTATAAACTAAATTTCTAAGGAAATAATTAATAAAATGCAGGGCATGGAATTTAAAGGATATCTCTTTTTACCAACTAGAATTAGAAAAGTAATGAAATCATCATCAACTGGATTTCATAACACTAAACTTAAATCCCTACTCCATATAACTTATGCACAAATCTAGTTCAGGAAGCAAAAACACTATAAACTATTATTGTAAGCAAGAGATAAATAAATAAAGCAGCTTATTATAAATCACATTAAATAATTCATAGGTTTACCCTATTATAAGTATATAGTTTTATTGGGTTCATTAAAAAATAAATATCCTAGAACATTATGCTGTCATGAAATAAAGTCACATGTACTACAATTTATGAAACAGAAATTGGATAGAATAAAGAAATTAAGACTAAAAAATATTTTTTAAACAATTCTTTAATAAATAATTTATTAACAATAAACAAAAAAATGATATGATAGTATGAAATATTAAACATTCATTTCATCAAAAAATGTATTTTCATAAAAATTATAACCAATCAGTTGATTTCTATTCACAAATTAACTTTTAATTATTAAGTTATTTTTTTTAATAACTAAGATTTGGAAAAATATTTTCAGTCAAAGATAATCTTTGATTTCACTTAATTAATTTTTGTTAAGCTTTTAGGAGGGAAAGTGAATGAAAAGATAAAAACGTTTAAAAAAAATGTAAATTTACAAAAAAATAAATTTTCTAAAAACTATCATAATTTTGAAGAGAAAATTGACTGGATTTTTAAAAAAAGTTTCACAATTTAAAAATGTTAATTTAATGAAAATATTTATAATTATTAATTCTTACAACAACAAAAATATTTTTTTACTATATATGGAAATTTATTGTGTACGTACAAAAAAATACCTTTAACCATAGTTTTATTTTCTATGGAGTTCTTTCCAGTTACAATTTTCAGTTTTTTTCAATTGAGTTTTTCATTGAAGGCTACTAAACATGTCTATGGTTAATTTGTTCCTTTTTTTGGCTTGCCATAATTCAAGGTTAAAAAATATCAAATTTCATCCATTTCTTTCCACTAAAATTTCCAGGTGAGACTAATACTGAGAGAGTTTCACACTTTTGGTTGAAGATAAGGTTACAGATTACTTTAGGGGATAACTTCTCTACATTTTTATTCCAGTGATGGCAGGTTACATGGAGAAAGATGATGTCTAGCTTTTAGCTGAGTTTAACACATGGTTTTTATTCTAGAAACCATTTTTATGACTAAACTCATAGTATGCTAAAAGCTTGATTAAAACCTGCTATTCTATGCAACAGCTTGGTTAAGATTCCTGCTGTACTATGCAACAGCTTGGTGAAGATTTCCACTTCTTTTTTCTTTATCCGCTGGATTAAGACTTGATTGCTCTCTCTTTCTCTCTTCACCAGTTAAGTTAGGAATCAAATGCAAACATATGATTATATCAGTAAAATAAAAAATATTTAAATATTAAATGTTATTTCATAGTTTAAATGTAACTTACTAGTGAATATTTCTTAACAAAATTTCTTAAATAACTTTCAGTTCATTACTTATAAAGGGTTGATTATGAAGACATTTTGCATTGGTAAAGTATCAGAAATTTGAATATGGTAATTAAAATTGCACCATTTTTATTTATTTTAATTAAAAAAAAGTTAATTTACCCATCTTTCTAAAAAATATAATTAAGCAAAAAAAAACCATTACTTGAATTTTATTTCTGAAGTTTTATTTTCACTATACTACTCTCATGCGAGGTAAGGACTAGTTTCTCACCACTTTTAATATCTTGTAGAGATGTATAATCATAAAGGTATGACCAAAGACATGTGAAAAAAGATGTATGATTTCTAAGATACACATTTTGTGCTGAACCAGCACTCATCAGTTGGCCCAGATCACAATCTCTTAACACATATTTTTATCATTGTTCACTATATAGAGACAGTTAATTACTGCAGTTTAATTAATAAGTGTCAAACTTACTGCCCTCACAACTTTGACAGAAATCATTTGATGGAAGTATATTGATAATTTTTATTAGCCATTCATTAAACTAGTGATTATCCATTTAATGAATAAAAGCAGATAGAAACCAGTTCTTACTTTGTGTGAGAGTGGTGTAACATTACAATATATTCATTAAGTGGATAATCTTTAGTTTAACAGATAACTAATAACAATTATTTCATTTCTTGAATTTGTTTGAAATGTTGTATTAAGTGCTAACAATTCACTTTTCAAAACCATTTCATCAAAAAAAAATTGTTTTCATTTCAAAGATAAATAAACATTTAGTGTAGAATTTTGAATTGAAAATAATTACCCCCCCCCCTTTTTTTTATATCTATTAAAAAATAGTAATTTATCATTAGGAACTTACATTTTTTCCCCCATTTCATAGAATTAAAAAAAAATTGTATTTGTGTGACATATACAATATTACATGTTTTCCTATAGAATTCAGGCTTTAGCTTGATTTTAAAACAATTCAACTTTTTCAATAATCTAACACTGTGAAAATTGTAATCTGTTCATATCTTTGTAACATCATGTGACTGACTTAAGAAAGGGTTCAAAATGCAGTTTAGATTAATAGTAGAGTAACTTTGTGGTTTATTAACAGTAATCAAATGATCTGAAAGTTAGAAATTATATAACTTTAAAATCTCACAGACCCAGTAAAACCACAACAATGGATAATTCTTGCAGATATTAGAAATTTTATTTTTTACTATATTAATATTATAATAAATTATTTTAAATGCACTTAAAATTTGTTAATAAAAAACATCACACAGAGAGGAGTGCAGTCTATAATTTACATTAACACCAAGTCACAAATATCAATAAAAGTGAACAAAACTGATTGCTTTACAACTTAGTGAATAGCAGTAGCACTCCAGCTTATAAAATTCATGACCTGGGGTTCAAAACTGACTGGATAAAAGTTAGACATTTTTTCATGTTACATTCAAGATTAAATTTCTTTAAGATCAATGATTCCGAAGCTATAGCCCTATGACCACATGCACCAAATTAATGTGATTAAAAATTAAAACTAAGCTTCTTTTTGTATGAGATATATAAAACTGGAAAGAAATTGTGGAGGAAAAAACATTAGTCATTTGTGAATCTAGAGTTCATGTTTTATCATGTTGATCATATACGCGTGCGTGTGCCAATCATAGGAATAGATTGTTTTTCAAACTGAAATTATATAAATATAATTCTACTATATTTTTTAAAATCATAGTTTAATTGAATCGCTTTTTTTTTTTTTAAGAAAAAAATATTAAAAGTTATTTATAATGGATTTGGATATGGGGTGGGTGTGTTATTATAGAGTATAGTGTATAATTTTAATTGGTTTTGTTTGTAGTTTACATTTTACTTCTGTGAACAATGAAAGTAAAATCTTACGATTTAAATATTGCCTGCCTATTGAAATGTTCTTTTATCTGTAAACAAAAAGATTTAAAAGCAGAAACTTTTACGTCTTAGTAATATATAAAGTATTTCAGTATCTTAAAAGAAATGTAATCATTTATTCATTTGGATTGATAAAATTTTAAATTTGTTTTCTTTAGCTAGTTTTTATTTGTTCTCTCTTCTTAAACAAAACAAACAATAGAAACTTTCATAAAACTTATAAATTATAAAATCAAATAGAACTGGAAATGTCATAAGAATTTTATGAAATTTTTATTAAATTGAGTTTCATTTATAAATTTTTAAAGTACCTATGGCAGCCCGTATTTTTGATAAATGTACAGTTTCGAGGGCGGGGGGGGGGGCGGACAAACTGTTTACAAAAAACAATGCCGGTTAGGAAACGTATTTAATAATTATATTTTATTTTTTATTACTGTTATTTAATTAAAAAAAAGGTTTTGTAGGAATATGACAGAAATTCACCACTAGTGTTTGTTTTAATTATCCATTTACAAAGGCGTCAAAAAATCTTGCAAACAATATTGATGATTACAAGCTATCGAATTTAATATTTTTTCAATATGATTCTAAAAAACAAAAGAAAGTTACTCAAAAATACAAATGATTGTAATTAAAGAAAATTCAATATAAATGACAACAAAAAAAAGCTGGTCAAAGAAAGTTTAGCAAAAGTGTGTTGCAAACATGAGTTATTCATATCAACGAGCTGAAATCCTTAATAGTGTGCTCTATTGCCACAAATGTATATTCATCTTTATAAAGTTGGCATACAATCCTAACAATCATATAAAATATCAAAATAGTTTGTGATTATTTTTCTCTGTTCAGTTTGAAATATTTTGTTATTGATATAAAGTATTCAGTTGTCATAATTTTTTTAAATACTATCTTTTTTTTTTTGTTAACATTGCATTTTATTCAATTAATATTTATACTGTTTAAATTTTATTAATTATTGTTGCTATTTTGCTCACTTAACAATCTTTTTCAAAGATCTATGTATTTTATTATTATTTAATTTTATATTTAACCTATTCTATTGTATTTACATATTTCATAAGCCTCAATATGAAATATGTAAATTATGTTAAAATTATTTTATTATTATATATATGCATATATAAATATGCTCCTACATTACCATACATACAGAATCTCTGCATATATTGAAGCAATCGATGTCTAATCATCATCGATTCTTCATGTTTCACCACCTATACTAACCTCCTAGGGGTCCGCAATTCAGACCTTGCTATAAATATATGCTATTCACCCACACACTGCATGCCTAATGATTAGAGAAATTAATAAAATTAAAACTATTTAGTAAAGTAAAACAGTAGTGTGTGTGATGCGTATATATATATATATATGAATGAAGCAATAATGGTATTAATGTTTATTGCTGTCAACTAAACCTTTTCTTTATATAATTGTAAATTTTTTTTTGTTATATCTATATGTATTTTGATTTAAACTATTTAATGTGACAACAAAGAAGAATGGGGGAGGCTCGAAATGCTAAAATAATCTTTGTTTAAATTCAGCTTGTTGCCTTTAATTAAAATTGTCAATCGCAATTAAGATCGAAAACAAATCGTTTATCAATTGTTGTCGAATGATTTAAAATAGCTAAAAATGGTATTTCGAGCCTTATCTTTATAAAAACATGTTGTTAATTAAATGTTGTTTGTAAAGGGATTATAGGGATAGTGTATAAAAAAAGCCCATAAGATCTTTTAAAGTGAGTCGGTGATTTTCACTTGATAAGTTAGTTACTTGAAAAATCAGTTAGTTACTTTCGCTTGATCAGTTGGTTACTTTTACGTTCCTGATTCAAAAAGTGTTGCCAGACCATCATTTAAGAAGTCAAGAGAAGTTTAGTGCAATGGAGCATGAGTAGTGGAGCCGTCCGCCTTTCTTTTTCCTCTCGGAGGACTGTCTACCAGCTGTAAAATTCCATCTGACTGGCAATATGAGATGACGTAGGATTATCAACCTACCTGCCTGCTGCTATGCTGATATCTTAGGTAAAATCATGTAATTTAGAGCTGCCTTAATACGAACATTCATGAGTGATTTATAATTTGTAGCTAAATTAATTCATAGATCTATTTATGATGTTTTGCTAGTTTTGCTCGTCAACTCTCTCTCTCTATAATCCTTTATTAATAATTATGTAATTCTAAATATACGTTTACTTTCACACTCAATTTATGTTTATATAACTTTATGCGGCTCAATTAAATGTATACAACTTATTTTGTTTAATATATATATTATTTTCTCTAATATTTCGGTATCAATCAATCTCGCGACTTTAATTAAATTCATTAGTAAAATTATATTTATTTGTTTATTTAAAATAGAAATCGTTCGCTAGGTTGGTTGTATACCTAAAAGTATTTTATTGTGGATGCTTGTTTTAGTTTGTTGTTTAGTTGCCTTTATAAAAGATTGTGACACCTAATATAAAATTCTACTTTTTCTTACCATTGCCCAGAGGACTAATTCTTTAATTAATACGTATATGGGAATCAAACTTAAATGTAAATTTTATTAGTTTAATGATATAGAAAAGAGTTATTATTCATTACCATTTGTTAAATGACTCAGGATTGAAAACAGATTATTGCGCAAGAGGTTAGACAATTTTCAAGTTTTAAAATAATATTATATGAAAATTATGTTATAATATTATATTCATGTCCAATAATGTTGCTGACATACATTTTATTTTATTCTGATATTTTATCTTCTCCATTTCTCAATTGTTTGGTCATTAGGGATGAGCCTGAAGCTCCCGTCCTTTTTTTCAAAATCATTCGTAATCAGGGACAATACTTCCTGTGGAATGTAAAGTTTATGAGGATTGTGTGCTGTGAATGACAGCATATTTAGATCTGGGCTCTCAAACTCAGCCTCTCCTTTGATATCACTCCACCAGAATGCGCGGGCATATCCAATCTAAGTTCGTTTCAAATATTCTTTTAAAATGATAAAATATCCACAATTGCCATGAGGCCTTATTTCTTTATTGTATCCTAGTACCATTACCGTTCACCTAACTTTAGTATGTCGCAATGATGTGTTAAAGATATTGATTCATTTCGTAAAAATACATTTAGTTCATTGAGTTAAGCTGCTTTCTTTTAAAAACCATTATCGTTTCCCATAGACGTAAATCTAATTTATATTAATGATTGCATAACTTACTCTCGTAAATGAAGCGCATTGTTTGTTTCTTATTTCTAAAAGACGTCTTTGCCAAACAATGCGAATAAAAGTATAAATAATGGTTCTCCTAAGAAATACATGATTGAAATCATATATTTTGCCCATTATCAAATAAATCATTTACTGTTAAAACTGTCACGATCTTTTATGTTTATTTTCAGCGTCCACAATGCTCTGTAGCAAAAGTTTTCTTGAATTAGCTTATCAACTCTGCACAAGTTATAAAACACTATAAAATTGTATCTGTAAAATTATATTTATTAAATGAGTGATAGAGGGGATTTTATACAACAAATTCCCAAGTCTTGTAAATAAACAATATTGTCCCAAGCATGAAACTAGTTGGTAAAATATACATACGTTTCCTTAATCTTTTGTAATATATATATATACGTTTGTTAATATTTATTAAATATATCTATTTCATTTGTCGTTTTTGAATTATTATTTTCTAGTTAATATTTAGAACTATTTTTTTTAGCTAATAGCTTAGCATTAGTGAATAAATAACTATAATAAATGTAATTCCTGGGCTACTCCGACCTCGATCATCATCATCAATCTGATCTTATGCTCTACCGCTTTGCTTCTGGGCATGGATTTAAAATAATTTTACTGTGTCATCAGGATTGTTGTACATTGGGTCAGAGATTCGAAGAATAGGCAAATAGGTTAGAATTCAGGATTGCTCCAGATCTGTGTATCTCGAGCATGATCGGATTCGAGGTACTTTTGCTTAGGATTTGAATCTTGTTAAGTGAGCATACTATTTTGACTGTTACAATATATATATTGTACTATTTATATTTATTTATTATAATTATATTTTTCAATAATTATTTAGTTAATTTTTTTAATACTTATATTTATTATATAATATTAATATCATCTGTAATTTTTATTACTTTTTACAATGCTTTTTTACAACCCACTATTGACAGTTTTGATTGCTCCAGCAATCTTCTTCAGAACTATAACAAACATAATACATATACATAAATACAAATATACATGAACTTATAATTTTATATTTTGTGTATGTATATATATATTCTAAACATATATTTGTATTCATGTAATTGTGTTATGTTTGTTATAGATCTGAAGAAGATTGCTGGGGCAATCAAAACTATCAATAGTAGGTTGCAAAAAAGCTTTGTAAAAAGTAATAAAGAACACAGATGATATTAATATTATATGGATTTGGAAATGCAATAAGAAAGATGAAGTTATATTTCTTATACACATATATGTCTACTTTTGTAAATATTTTAATTTGTAATCTGTATGTAGTAGACTCTGGAACTCAATGTCCATGAATCCCATCTCCATTTTCGTCATTTCTGGTACTAAAATTTTTTGTCAATTCTGAGCAATTTATTTATTTATTATATTTCGAATTCTAGATTTTATATTTATTATAAAAATCATAGTTAAATAAATGCAATCAATTATTATATATAAAAATGCCTTTCTTCTTCCCTTTAATCTTTAATAAGAAGAAAAAAGAATAATAAAAATACTTTCTTTGATATTGTCATCATATTAATTATGTATCTACTATTTAAAATATATATATATAATTTTTTGAATAAATAGAAAAAAAGTAAAAGAAAATATAAAAAGACTCTTAAAATATTATTACAATGTAGATCTTTCTTTATGAAGAATTATGAAATGAGAGAAAATAAAATTCAATACAGATTTTTATACAAAATGAAAAATAAATTAATAGATGAAAAAAAAAGTACACCTAGCTGTGGCACCTATAGTTTTCCAAATTCATATCCAACAATTATGAGATAATGAAGAGTTTGGTGTGTTGATGTACAGTATTTTAAACTACATTTTACAGGTTATTCAATAATTATTTATTTTCCAATTAAAAATAAATTGGCATTGGCAAGAATAATAGATAATGTAATCCAAGAGACAATTGATTTTCTCTCACTGAATTAGGTGCTTTTCATTTACAAATAAGATATTTTCTCATTAAAGATTATGATGAATAATTACAGTAGTTTAAATATTGTCAAATAGTTATGGAAACATAAAATTTTGATTTAAATCGCCATCATGTCAAGTTTTATAATCTGAAATCAATTAAAAACCTTCCATTTATTAATATATATATATATGCATCTGCTATTGTTAGTTAATTTTTTTTTTTCTAAAGTGTTGGTAGCCTAGTGGTTAGCATAGCTGCCTTCCTAGCAGCTGGCCTGGGTTCGTTTCCCGTTCAACGCATTTGACATATTAAAAAAAAAAGCAGAGCAATAAGATAATACTTTATCATTGACGGTGGCAGTGGCCCATTGCATGCATTGTTGCGTCATAATTTATTCCAGCTCCTCTTATTGAGTTTGAATACATTTAATACTTAAAAAAACTTAACATCATTTTTACCAGTATAAATATGTCTATTAGGACACTGTATTGACAGTACAACTTAAACTTGAAAATTGTTCTGATCAATTTTTAGCCGCCTTGCAAGCAAGTAGTTGTTTGCATACGGTTGTGGGTTCGTGTCCCGGCCGATGCTATGTCATATGAAATTTTTTTTTTTTTAGCTATTTAACAGTATTAAAAAAAGTTTTTAAAAAAATTATTTAAAATAGATTGTATTAGATCATTTAATTAACAATAATCTTATTTACCTTTACACAATCTTTCATAGTATTGGCCACCTAGATAGCAATGTTAAGCAATTCTTCCAGATTCACTTAGTGCTTAAATTTAACAAAAAAATTTTGTCATTCAGATTACTTTTTTATTTTTAGTATATTAATAATCTGAAAATTTATCACATTAAGGGTTAATTATTTATCCAGCTGTTCATTTGAAAGAAATTCATAAAAAGGGTATATTTTGTTCAACTTAGCCTATAATTTAACTGCATATATCGTCTTTGGTCAAAGAATAATATACAGTATATTGTGAAAGTTGATCACTAGATGTGTATAATGACAGAGTATGGGGGGGGGGTCATAGATTTGTCAAACATACAAGAAAAGTGGGGTCAACCTTTTGATTTAGATTCAAAAGAAATTTTATTATCCCTCAGCTATTAGACTCTCTATGTGTAAAACATTTATATGGCTTTAAACTTAAAGTTTATAAAAGTAACTATTAAATCTTTGAACATTAATAAGATAAACCTTAAAATATTTAAATGATTATTAACTAAAAATGCAAATAATCATTAATTTATTAATTTTATTAGTCCTAATTACCTAATATTATAGAATAATGCAAATACCACTCATCAAAGAATTAAAATAAAATGATTATCAAAGCCAAGTTTGAGCCCATCCAAACATCATACTAGTACGTAAATAAATTAAACAGTATAACATAATTAAACAATAGAAGCTAATAAGATAGTTATATCAAATGAAGATTAAATAAATATTTAATAATTTTTCAAAAAATATTAGCAGTGAGAAAAAATATATATATTATAATTCGGAATTATTTATTTCCAAAAAACAAAAAAGTAGTAATAAAAATGATACATTACCTTTAATCATAGAATAGTAATCATTCACTTTTAACTTATAATTTTATATATCTTCAATGTCAGAAATATAACTGAAAAGATAGGACTGAGTTCAAATAATCTTTGATGAAATCTTAAAAGAAAAAGCATATTATCTATTATATTATTAGTATTTATAAAGACATAATAATCATGATGTATTTTCTTCATATTTTTTAAATTCAAGACCTATCAAACACTTAATAACTTTCAACTACATTTCAATGTGAAAAAGTGTGTGTGTGTGTGTAAATGTGAATTTCCGAGTTTAAATGTAATAAGAACAATAATGATAAATGTATTTCAAAAACAATTCTGTTAAACAATATGCTGGATTTTGTGCAATTGTCTTGCCATCCCAATCAAGATTGTACTAAATAATAAATCTCAAACACAAAAAGCTTTAATCTGAGCAGTTCAAATATATTAAAGGAGGGCGAAAAATATATGTTATCTCAGATACTGCTAAGAAATCATGACTCAAATTCAAATTACTATCCAGGATAAATGACAGAATTACACACTCAGGACCTACTATATAATATTAAAATATTTCAATAATATTAGAAGAAGGATTATACATCTCCTTAAATGAGAAAGAAAACAACTATATTTCAAATCTGTGAATATCATTTCCATACTTTCTATTAAAATATCAAACAAAGGCAAAATCCAAAATATAGTAAATATTCACAGAATACAAATATGTTATAATGAACCAGCTTTCATCAAATACTACATGCTTGTAAAAATTCAATTTTTATACTTCTCTAAATTTGGTAACTGATTCTCATTGATAACTGTGGTGAGATTTGTAAACATTCTTTAACCAATAATTCTATTCACTAATTCAAAAATTCAAAACACTATTTTGATTTAATTTTTTTAAGTCAGTAGTAACCTCAATGAAATAACAATAACGATCAAAAACTCATAGATTGTCTATCTATTGCTAACATAAAAGAGGGGAGGGGAAGAGAAAAATAATTTTTAATTTTATTAAACTTCAAATCACACTCAAAGAAAAATTTACAATAAAAATAAATAAATGATGTATTCAAAATTACAGTGGACCCTTTTTCAAATATACCTGAAACCATTTATTATTTAATATAATTTTAATGATAATCAAAATAAAATTACTTAACCCTTTATTCATTTCAGATATATAAAATAACAACAAAAAAGTATCAATCAAAATATTTTTGTCTCAAAAGTGATGATGATGACTATTTATATTGTAGCTATATGTTTGATTATTTCCATCATCTAATATTAATTATCAATTGTATTAGAAAAATTCAAACCTTATTTAAACTTTTCAAATATATTTAGCTATTAGACATAGGGCACAGGTAAATATATATATATTCCAGCATTTCAAATGGTATTTTTATCTCTTTCTTAGTTCTTGCTGTACTAATTAATAGTAATGTTGGAGGAATAATATCTTTAGTTGTATTTATATTATAGAGTTTTTAATGAGTTCATAGGACTGGTGAGAGCAAAGAGAAAATCATATGAAAAAGGAAAAGAAGCAAATCTAATCATGTTTCTCAATTATCATTTATATATAAATTCTATAAGAACAAATAAATGAATAAAGAGATAAATAATTTTAATAGAGTATCGAGGGTCTCAAATTTTATCAGTTTTCTATTTAAAATGACAAATTTGAAAAAATAAAAAATATTTGAAAAAATAGAAAAAGAAATATCTGCTCTATTGATAGTCTATATTTATACATCAGAATGTGACAAGCATTTGAGTGTACATGTTACACATAATAAAGTTTCTTTTTATTCATAATCTAGTTGCGTATTTAGTTTTTTTATTTTAACTTCTTATTGAATAAATGTAGTGACAGAAAAGAAAGTTTCTTACAAACTATTTTTTATTCTTTTTTCCCTAATTCCAATTACTCCACCTTACACACACACACACACACTGAAGCCTCTCATAATCTTTTTTAGTTTATAGGTTCTAGATTATATATTAATATTATTTCTCTATGTTAATTCTGTATTTACTTGACTTTTTTTTTCATTTGATATTGTCTTACATAGCTTGGGGGAAATTTTAAATTCTTTTTCTACACATTTTCTTTTCTTCTTCTTTTTTTTTTTTTTTTTGATATAACAAGGTTTGGAAAAATTCAATTTTTTTTCCATAATTTGTTTTGATTGAATACAATCTAATAAAATTTGTCTGATTAATATTTCTATTAATTTTAATTGTTATAAAAATCCAACTTAGTTTTCTAGGAAATGGGTTTTAATTTTAAAAATAAATAAATTAGAATTTATATTTAAAACTATTATTGTGTGAGCAGTATTCAACCTTTCATTCAACTTTATCACTTGAGTGAATTAGAAAAAATTGAATAAGTTTTCTACGCAATTTAGTGTTAAAAAGTATAAATATTTTAGCGTTAATTGCCAAGATCTTATTAAAATAAAAATTGTGAAAATTAAATTTCGTTGGTAAACAAGTTATAATTTTCCACCCTTTCATTTATTAAGCATAATTAAATTAATGATATTTTAATCGTTATAAATATCCATTTACTTTATTTATGCATTAAAAAAATATGCCTAAGCACGTGATCAAATTAAGATTTTAATATAGATTTTTATATAGTTTGTTTGATTGCATTCAGTTGTATTAATTAATTGTTTTATGGTATGATTTTTATTGTTTTTTTTTTTTTATATACATAATATCTTTTTTTTTGCATGAATTTTTTATATTTTTGACAGATTTTTCAGAAAATTAACTATCATGTAAAAATAGATTTATAACTTTTAAGTTTAAATATTACACTAATTTAAATATAGGTGCAATACCTTTTATCTAACACTCTTGTTTTTTAAATCTTCCTGGATTAGTTTTTTTTTTTTTTTAGATTAAGAATAATTTAACAATAGACTTTTTAGTTCTTCCCCCCCCCCCCAAACCTTCTCTTGTAAACCTAGCATATATTTAAAGCACTTGTAGGCTGCTAGAAAATAATAATCATTAAATGTATTATGGATACTAATTTTAATATGCATTGTCCATATATACATTTTGTATGTTTATTTTTATATAATCAAAATTTAAAAAAAAACTAATTAATATCTTGTCTTTTTTTTATTTGAAATCAGTTTTTAAAACTTACCACAAACATCATATCAGCTTGTTTAATTTTTTTTTTGTTTTTTTATCTTCCGCTCTCTAATTTTTTAAAAGTTCTAATTTTACTATACATGGTAGCAAGTGAAAATTATTAGTAGTACTAATATTTTTGCAAACAAAAAAATAAATAAAATAGAAATGATCAAACAACACGTCAATTAAATTTATTTATATATATATTCAATTGAATGTATTTTTACTTGGATTTTATTTTAAAACTATTTATTTAGTGAACTGTATTAGCATATTATTTTTTAATATACTTACACATTCTAGATGAAATATAAAATATCACTTCAGTACATTGTAATTCTTTCTGAAATTATAAAGTTCACTGTTCAAGAAAGTCTAAAGAGCTCTTCAATATTTTGACTGGTTAGTAGAATTTGATCAAATACAAGAAGTCATATTATAAGTATTTTGCATATCTGTATTATATCATATCACAGATATTCTTTCTAGCAGGACCTTTATTTGTTGTTTAAGCAGGGATAATTCTAGGAACTCCATAACTCATGTATTTGCATAGGTGCCAAGTTTTTGTTTAGTTTTGGTTTTGAAGAATTATATTAAAAATAAGTAATAAGGAGTCATTTATTCTTTCTGTCTTAAAACAAGACTTCATGATGTCTTTAGTTAAATTTTTAAGTAATAAAAGTCATAGTTATTCAAAATAACAATATAATTTGCTAAATATACTACAGTAAATAATTAAATAAAAATGCTTTTTAGATAATAGATTTTAAATTCTGTATTTAATGTAAATAGTTATAATTTTTAAATTAAATTAATTAGAATTCTTTATGAATTTAAAAGTAGAAAATAATACCTTGTTACCAAAAAATTTAATTAAAGTTAGAATTAATTAGAGTGTTTTGATTAAGTCAGGATATGACAATTCTCAATCTATTTTACTCTTCATACTCTCCTCCCACTATGAAACACTGATTGGTCAGATTTTTGGACTCTAAAGAATCAAGCAGTTTGATAATAACTATTGTGATTAAAGATAAGGTCTCTTTTTTGTGAGGGCATTTATTTGTGCAGTATCGTTTTCAAAAATGAGAAGCAGTTGTATCCTCATTATGGAATACCTAATTTAGGGATTCTTATTCTGAAGGTACATATAAAACAGCTTAAGTATTAATGCAGGACAACCTAATCTTTATTTTACATTTAAATATTATTTACCAGCAATATCAAACTATAAGTTAACTATAGTTATTTTTATATGCAAATAACATCTAATTAAATTTAAATAAATGGAGGTTTTCTTATACATTTTAGCTAATCATTAGGAATCTTTTATTAGTCTATCAATATAATCACATTTTCCCACAAATTTGTCATTTATTTATTATCTGGTCTGGTCACAAACATGCATGTAAAATCCATTTGCAGACTGGAAGTAGCAATTATATTGTGTTTAATATTGTATTATCAGTGCTAATAATATCAGATCACATGACAATAACAATTTATTTTCTAGCTTAGCATTTATTTCTCATTCTGCTGTTGGTTGTGATTTGACCTTAGTTTAAAAGCTCATTTGAAATAATCTTCAATATTAATTTTAATGCAGATGCTGCCTTTTTCCAAATGATTGTAGTATAAATTTGTATAAGACATTTCTTTAAAAATGATTATACCAGTGTGTTTAAGAAATTTTGCTCTTTTACATTTTTGGTTCAAAAATCAAAACAATGAGACCAACAAACATAATGAGATAATTAGTTAAGAGTAACCCAATTAATTAAGGAAATATAATCACAGTTAGTTGTATAGTAATACTTTTTTGCACAACTATTAGAATTTAGCTTTTATAATCATTTTAACATTCCAATATGCCTACTAAAATATATATATAGTTTATGATCATTTTTTATTCTTTTATGAAATTTTCATTCGCTAATGCTACTATTTAGAACTTATGGTCAGATGTATTAATTAATATCATGGCTAAAATATTATTCAAAAGCTTTTTAGGAAAAGGGCTGGAAAAATATACTATTGTATAGAGCAGTGGTGTGCAACCTTTTTATACTTGTGACTACTATACTCAGACTGCAATTTTACATGACTCATATAAAGATAGTAATGATAAGTTATTTTACTACATACAAGTATATATCTTTATATTGTATTTTAGTACATATAATTTGATATAAGATCATTGAAAAAACTTATTAACAAAAAAATGTACAATAATAGCTTGATGCTTAGTAGATCTGTTGATTTGTAGTAATTATAACTTTTTTAGCTTGTTTTAGAAAATATGTACATTCAAAAACATAGTATCATATATCAATGTTAGGAAGATATTAGTATGAAAAACAAAACTCTGAGAGTGAATATGAGAAATGAGTGTAATATAAGCAAAGTGCTGTTATGGTATGTTGTTTATACAAAGTGGATTGGAATATAAAGAAGGAAATGTTTAAATCCAACAGTGGTCAGACACACAATAATGAGTTGAGAAGTTTTTACATATTTTTAATAGTGTTTAGGTTTTTGTTTTTTAATTAAAAATTTATTATCTAATGTGACAACTCAAAATTAGCATGACCCTCAACATTTTTTCTATGACTCCTTGAAGAGTTGAGACCCACAGGTTGTGTGCCACTGGCATAGAGCAGTAAAATTTTTAGGCTCAGCAAAACAATTGTGATTAGACATTAATGCTTGATAGCTTTTATTATAAAAAAATGCAGTTAGAACTTTATATCAAATCAAATCAAGAAGTAATAAAATAAATCTATATACTATTTTATATAAGAAGAAAACATATTCTATAAAGTGGGGAAAAAAATTCTTATTAGTTATAAATAAAATTTAAGATTTGATTTCACTTTCATAAATTATTGGATCACAGTATAATTTTGCTTATTTCGTTTAATTTTATTATTTTAGTTATATAAATATATAAAGAAAATGAAAAAAATCTATTTACTATATGAAAGACTAAAAACAAATAATATATAGATTTTTGTTTATTATATAAAAATTCTATGAAATACAGTTTAGAATGGTGTGTATTTTATATTATTTAAGTTATACAATATTTTCAAATATTTTTAGAATTTTTTGCTATTTTCTTATGGATAGATTTTGATTATTTAACATTAACATTTCTTCCAAAGCATAAGCTTGTGGTTAAGACCTGTAGAAGTCCCTACCTTCGAATTTTTCAGACGCATATTCCTGAGGTTACTGCCTTAGTAAATATTAATTAATAAAAAAAGTAATTTTTGAATATTATTGTTACAGTGATTGATTTTTGGGTCAAAAAAATAAATATTTCTTCTTAATCCCTATCTAAAACATTAGGTAGAAATATGTTTTGAATAAAATTAAATAATAAAAACTTATACTTAATCTAATCACAAACGAATGGAAGATTATTTATTAAACATTTGACTATGTTCTTAAGTTGTATTTTTGTAATTTAGCATGCGTAATTTTTGAGAAGAGAATGAGATCTTATTAAATATTATTTTTATTATATACTTCTTGATAATGGTTTTGGACCTTAACTCAAAATGTTATGAGTTATATTTAAATTTACAAAATAAAATATAACATAATTTCAAATATATATATATGAAAATATTGCAAATTGCAAAATTTAAATAATATCTTCTAATTTACTTTTGAATAATTTTTGTCATTTATTTTTCTGGATATGAGAATTAGGATTTCATTTACCCATTTTCATGATTTCCTATTTACATTTTCAGTTATTCATAATTGAAAAAACGGTAAATAATATATATATATAAGAATTAAAAATTAATAAGAAAATATTATTTTTATACATTTCAAATTTTTTATTTATATAGTAAAAAGTCACCTTATGTATGTATATTAGACATATTTTCAACATATATATGTATGTTCACCTAGATAGAAATGTGTGAATGTAGGTTGGCCACTATCTGTGAATTTCAGAATCTGTGACATGGCTTAGAACCAAATGTCTTGTTATATTTCTTATTTTCTTTCTCTCTCTCTCTTTTTTTTTTTAATAAAAATATTATAAGAACAATAGCTTAAGAATTTTGTGATTCAAAAAGAATTTTATTGATAAAAAAACAAAACAAAATAGTATATAACAAGAGAAAAAAACATTATAAAGTACTTCACATATTTACAATTTGTTAGAATTTGAATATACCAGACTATATAATAAAAAATAAATAAAATTGAGGAATTATATTTAGAACATTTCACTATAGGTTGGAGCACTGATGAATAAGTGACCATGTATCTACAAATATATTTGGAGGAGTAATTTTTTGTCTCTCTGCTTAATTGTATCTAGCTTGTTTTTAAAAGTATCCGTGTCTATTCTTGTATCATTGTTGTAAAGAAATAAGGATTTTGTACACCACAGAGCATAAAGTAATGTAATACTTTTTATTTCTGCAAAGCAAGCTTTTGGAAAAGAGTTAATGATCAATTGAATTATAGTACTGTATTATTTTTCCAAAGAATTTTTGTGATGTATGACTGAGCTACTACATTTAAAATAATAAATGTTTTTGATCTTCTCTCTTGAAACATAATTGACATATAGTTCCTATGTTGACAATATTCCTCTTAAGTACCTTGTAGGCTACTACATTTAAAAAAATAAATGTTTTTGATCTTCTCACTTGAAACATAATTGACATATAGTTCCTATGTTGACAATATTCCTCTTATACCTATAAAAAAAATATAGGCAAAGACTACATATTTATTTTGAGCATAAAATCTAAATATTTTGGTTCAAGAATTCAATACTTAAATCTCATTATCAGTTGCCTATATTAATGCTAAGCAATGAGAGTCAGCCATTTCATTTATATCTGGATATAAAAGAGCATGAATTTTCTAATATTGTCATTTCTCTTGTGGAAATGTTATCCTAATATTGTTAATTGGTGTTAGAATTATTTGAAGAGGTTTTGTACATGGAAGAGGTTTATCTGTTGGTGTTATCTTAAGTATTGTTCTCAGATGTAGAAATAATCTTATCATAGTTGATATAAAGTTAATAGATTTTTGGATCATACAAACATAAACTGAGTATAGGCCTAATTCATTTTGAGCACTATAAAACTGTACTTTTCTGAGTGAAATTGCAACTGTTTTATTTCTCCACAAGAGCTTTCTGAACAGTGTATAAACCTTTGAAGTGAATGATTTTGTAAAGACTATGAGTTAAATAGTATATTATTTTTGTGATGATAGGCATGTTGATAAGAGATATCTTAGAATAGAGTGAAAGATGTGCCTTTGCAAGTGATGATATTATGTCTTCTGTTCATTGCGACAATTTATCTTGTATTTCTTTTTGCATAACCATATTACTCAGATAGAAAAAAAAAAACAAATATGTAGTTGGTAAGTCGAGAAATGTATCTGTATATAATTTTTCATGTATATGTACCATGAACATGATTTGTCAAGATTAGATTCAAGTTTATGGGAATTGCTAAATTCCTTCATGATTTCTATTAATAACAGAATTTTTTTCTTTGGTGCAAAGAAAACTGTAATATTGTCATATGCTATGAAAGTTATACTATGACCCAATGTGGAAATATATATGCCTGGAAGATGTTTTTCTAGGTTGCTAAGGAATTGGTTTTTGTAAGTTATAACTAATAAAGTACCAAGCAGTAATCTTTGAGATATTGATTGATCTGGGTTAAATGAGGGAGACATTTCCCATTTAAAATAATATGTATTTTCCTGTTTATAAGTAAATTTATAAGTACATATAAAATAGAATCAGATATGTATTTTTCAGAGTCCAAAGCTGTTTTAATGTCAAGCTGTATTTCTTTATATTTTGTACCATATCAATAACAGTCTTGAATAATAATGCTGCTTATCCTTTTGATAATCCTTTTTTAGGGAATTGTGACTCTGATTGTAGTGATAATAGATGTAACTTTATATGGTTTTTAAATACCTTTTCAAATAATTTTATCCCTAATGGACCCATGGTTATTGGTCTTATATTTTGCATTGAGGATATATTATTTCTTGTGAATGTGACAATTGTTATTGAAAATAAATTGTGAATTTCATAAATTTCTTTTGATAAAAATTAGCCATATCTGTAAGATATTTTGAGATTAATTGACTTAGTGTTCAAATACCATCTTTGGTATGCCAAGAAGGCCTGGGTGGGAAGATTCAGGCAACATTGTAAAAATATATTGTGGTTTGTTCATCTGTTATTCCAAAGTATTATATAATGGGTTAAAAATGATTTTTTTTGTAATTCATTTTTGAAATGTGTATAGATTGAAGTTAGCATATTATCACCAGTTACAACCATGTTGTCAATTACTAGAGTAGTAAGGAACCTAGATGTAGGAGATTGATCTAGTAACCATCTTATATATTATCTCAAACATATGCAATGATTGTGTAAGAGTTTTATTTTGTAGTAATATATTCCTTTATGATTTATACATTTTTTAAAAATTTAAATCGACTATTATCTGATGTTGGTACATTCTTTGTGATTCTTTTATACAATTCATCAGTGAGGACTAAGAGTCTCTCAGGAAGTATAATAGACCTAGTAACATAGTTTATAATGTGCAAAATTATTTATGTGAATGATATCTTTGTATAGGGTGAAGTAGTTTATCTTTCAGTTTGACAAGTAGAATATACATTTCTGAATGTAGAAATTCTGTAGTTCTTGTACACAATAGTATCCTTATTATTTTATTGGGTTGTATTGGACAGAATGCAAACTTTAGATCTAGAATTGCTATTATTGCAAAGAGATATGAGAATGGCACAGGAGCTAGTTGAATTTTAAGTGAGTGATATAGTAAATATAAATAAAAAACTAAGATATCTGTGAAAAATATCTTTCATTGTTAAATGAGACTGCATTATTTGTAGAAAACCCTGACCACATATTAATGAGATTTTAACTATTTGAACATAAATATGGTGTACAACATGTTGAAATCTCCCATTACAAAATAGGAAGTAAAGAGAATGCAAATAATGAATTTATTATTTGAATGTTTCTATTCATAGTTTTATGGTTTGGATGAATATATACAAACACTATATTTAAGCTTATAGTCTTATGATGCTTAATAAGTATTAGAAATGATTATCTATGTACAATGTTCTAAATGAATTAAATGGACATGACTTCATAACAATCACTCATGTATCTCCTAAGAGTGTTGATGCCATTCTTGTAAAAGCTGAGTAGCCCAATTTTTTTGTTTTTACTAAGCCACATATTATAGATGTACAACATCTAAGCATCTCACAACTAGGAAATTTTTAGGCATTGAATTTAATCATCTAATATTTAGCATACTTATTCTAATTGTATTTATATATTAGGTTTGCAAATACTTATTCTAAGTTTCATTTTATGTGTCTGCTTAATCTATATCTGTAACTTTAACTTTCAATGGAAATGTTAAGTAATTTTAACTTTATTTTTAAAATGTATCATTTATGTTATATTAATAATATGTGTAAAACCAATGTTATCAAATGGCAGTGAATGAGATACATAATTACTGCTGTTTTGATTGTGAGATATACTTACTATTTTTATGGCTGTTATGTCATCTTCAAAGACATCTGAAAATTCATCATCTGTATTTAAAATAGTTTTTAAAATTTTTTTGGATGTCCTATTTTTGGAAAAGTACCTTCATTTTCGCTGGTTTGTTCCAATGCATTGTTTCTTTGATTTCAGTTTCTTACTGGGTGGATGACCTTTTCTTTTACTGTTTCACTATTTGTAATTGTTAATATTTTTGGCATACAAGATGTTAAGCTGTCATTTATCTCTGTTAATATTTTATTTATGGTAATGGACATTGTTCGCATAATTTTTTTGTTTTTCTTTGAGGAAAAGCAATGCTTTTATTTGCTTTAAATTATTACCAACAATATTAGGCAGTGCAAATGCTATTAAATATTGCATTGTAGGATATTTTAAAATATCATTCTCTCAATATATGCATGTGGTTTGTATACACATTTAAATATTTTTAATTTTACTCTGCTAAATTTATTAATCATTGTGTATAGTTTAAAATTTATTAAATCTGTCTTCTGAATATTCATTTACTATTGATATTTCTCTTTTTAATATATTTTTAAAAATATGTTCTATCCCTGCTGATAGATTGAAGTTACTGGACAGCAGGAAATTGCGACTAAACTATAATACTCATCATTGGTAAAAGTTTGCAGTTGTTTTCTATTGTCTTAACAGTATTAATGTACTTTGGTGTTGTTTGATGACTTAAATAGTATGATGATGAATGCAGTTTTATTAACTCAGAAAATTTGTCTAGAAGTATGCCAACATGATAATAATTAATATTTCACAGTTTGCAGTTTAGTATAATCGTACAGTAACAGATTTGAAATCTTAAGTTTCCTGATAGAAACTTGGCCCTGATGTTCTAATGTTACAAGATCTCAGAAATAATTGACTATTTGCATATTCTATCTGTATAATATCCATCACTATTATAAATATAACTCCAAACTTTGTAAGTCTCAGGAATAATAAAAAGTTGTTAAAAATTAAAAGTAGTTTTTGTTATTATTCATATAGTTGGTAATTTTATTTTAATGTTTTTTTTTTTTTTTGATAACAGCTGTCTAAATTCTCATGTATTGAGAAGTTAGTGCTTTTAAGATCCTTTCGTTCATTGTTACACAATACATCTTGATTGATTATTTAACTTGCGAAATAACGATAATTCTTATAAAGCATTATTTATAAAAGATAAAGAAGTAATTTTTAAATTTTATTGTTTTAATGATTCGATTTTTAAAAAGTAAAATAAAATAAACTTTTTTTTTTCCTTGATAAGTAATTAATTGAATGAAGATGCTTTAAATTCTCATTTTCAGCATTGTTAATGTGACTTTTTATTGGATCTCATTATTGTGAACTTTGGTGCAAATACTTTTGGACGATATAAGGTTCAATTTAAAGTAACATTGTTAATCAAATATGAATATGCATATGTAAAACATAATTATTAGCAGCAGTAAATCTGAATTGGTGGGTCAATAAATTGCTTTATAATTAGTTATACCATAGATCGGAAATTGATTCTAAATGAAAACTCAAAAATGTTTTCAAATAAATTATATCTTTTATGTTTAAGATTATTGTTATTATTAGGTGTCATCAAATTGCCATCAAGTTGGAATCACATGATTAGCATTTTTCCATTATGCTTCCGTCATCTCTTTGGTTTATCAGGCTCTTCAAACGTACGTTTATTGTTTTGATAATAGAGGTCATTCACTTTATTGCTGGTCTCTCTCTCTTTCTTTTTTTTAATCACTACCAACTGATTGTTTTTTTAACAGATTAGATTATTTAATGGCATAATCAAATTAGTACTATTTGAATCTGGCCATTTGTGATTTATGTAATAATTCAATTATATATATATGCTGTCTACTGAATTTTCATTTCATCGGGCTTACAATTCTAAAGCATCATTATTTTTTTATAATTATTTTTATTGGTCAACTTTCTCATTTACAAAGAATTTTTACAGAAACTATTATATCTTGAACAATTTGATTTTCATTTTATGATTGTCTAACATTGAAAGTTAAAAGATGAACCATGGACTCAGCGGATGTGGCAGGAATTTTTAGGCTCCTACAAAAAACTTTAAAATAGACACTTTTTAATATTTATAACATTTATTTTAATACTTTTTTGAATAAGTAAAAGAATTTTAAAAAAACATACAAGTAATATTGAACTTTTTAAAAAAATTAATTGAAATCAAATATACAAATATAAAAGAGCATTTTTGTCAACTTTGTTTTGGCAAAAGTTTTATCATAATTTCTTGTATTTATTTTGGATGCTTTTTGATGTTCAGTAGAAAATCATGGAGAGTAATTTAATCAGAATATTTAGTTATATTTCGTATGGCATTCTTATGCGGGGTAATTTAATCAGAATATTTAGCTATATTTCTTATGGTATTCTTATACAATCTTTAATCATTTTAAGTATATTAATTAATTTTTTTTTATAAATGTGTTTTAAGAATTGTCAAAAAAAAAAAAAGGTAAAAAGTCCTGCATAAATGTGAGAAAAATCACATTTTTTTTTGCCATTATAAATTACCAAAATTCCAAGTATTCACATTTACAAAAAGCTTATCTTTGGACAGCTGAATATCATTTATAAATTGTGTGCAGATAGCATTTCAGAAATATGTTATTTATTAATTGTCACACTTTCATTCTATTTCTGATTCTTGAGAATGAATTGTATAACTGTTCTTAATATTTGTCATATCAATAAATCAATCATTTCTTAATGTTATTACTATATTCAAAGTACAATAAAATATGTTTATTTTAAAATATTTTTACTCTATTTAAATATTCTAGTTACAACAAATCCATTACAGCCCACAATGCTTATACTATAATGCTGCAGAGAGGGAAAAAATATGTTTAATAAAAACTTATGTAAACTGACTAATAAATATAAAAACTGCCATTTGGTTGTGTATGCATAAATGCAAGTCACTTGAGCAATAAACATGTATACAGTCTAAAGGTTGAAAGAAAAATTAATTCATTCCCATTATTAAAGATTATTAAGTATTTTCTTTGAAATATGTGAGAAACTGATTGATAATAATACTGTAAAGGAAGAAAGAAAAATGCTTTTGATATGCAAAAGAATTTTGAATTGCATAGTTTAGAAAAATTTAAAGCATTTCAAACGTTATTTAATCTGCTTTTCAAATGGAAGTTTTAATTGAACAATTTATCCATTTTTACAGAACATCTGATGGCATATTTGAAAATAATATTAAAATTTTGGAATTAATAAAAATAAGTAAATTATTGAGCTATAATTAAAGGTTGGCAATGAATTTTCTTTCATTTTATGTTAAGAAATGTAAATAAAGAAAAAAGAAAAGAAAAAAAAATATCTTCTTTTATTTCACTTATTTATGTATAAAATCATGATGTAATGTACATAAAATATGTATCTGCAACATGTTTTAAAGAAAGTAAAGAGAGTGTTTTTCAAAAATGTATTATTGTAAGGACGAAAAATCAGATTTTTTCAAGCTGGTGACATATACGTTGTTTGAAAACATGTTGTTGAACAACATCAAATAGGTATAAGTAGGTCTGAAACAATAAAATAGGCATTATTATTCTATTTTTAGTCCAGCAATTCTGACTCCATATTGCTTTGCATTAGAGTGCAGTCTATTATTGAAGCCATGTTGCAGTGATCCACGCTGAGGAAACAACCACTGATTAAAACTCAGTTTTCACCATAATTTGTGTAGCTGTATTTCAATGACTGTTTTTAAAGTGTTTTTAAATACTCCAGTTATAACAGTCAGTATGGTGATAATATTTAGAAGAAATCTATCCACTCTAGATAATCAGAATCCACACCATTAAAAATGCCTGGAAAATGCAGTCAGATCCAGAAAATAACATGAAGTTTACAAAACCAGCCAGTGAAACATCTCTATAATGTCTTGAAGGAAGAAATGGACAATGTCATATAAATTACCTAAGACTTGATATTATACCTCATATAACATCACCAGTGCTTCTGAATTTATTCTCTCTAATATCACCAGTGTTCAGGAAAAAGAACTACCATTGTTGGAAAGACTAAGGAAGACAACAGTAAAATATTAAGTGAATGATATCTACAAAACCATGGTTTGTAATTGTTTCAATATTTAACATGGTAAGATCTTATTGTTATAAATACTATAAGGCCTTAAACTAAAATTAAACTTAAATTTAAAATATATTTTACTACTATGGTATTTTATATATTGTGTATATTAATAAATTGTTACATTTTTTTTTATTAATCCATATAGATTGTGTTTGTAAGTCAATCCAAATATGTGCTTTTTACACATATATGCTAGTTAATATCTACAACCCTGAGAAATCATGCAGTCCACTGGGCGATATGCTGGGATAGTGGTAATAATTGATGATGATCATTTCTTTAAAAGTTTTCTAAGAGTAAACTTACTTTTTAGAAGCTTTGTCACCTTTGAATTTCTTTTTTATTGAAACTGAAAAACAAATAAAATACTTTATCTGATGTCTGAACCTATCCTAGCACCTCTCTGAAGAGTGCCAGAGCACAAAACCATGGTCAGAAATTTGGGAGGGTCCTGACAGAGATATTTTAAATGCTTTCTCTAGCTAAGCATTTATCACAAAGCTTGTTAAGGAATTGGCAATCCTCATTGTTTATAACTTACAAGTTTAAGAGAATAGGGTCATGTGATCTATGATTATTATTTGGACTTTTGGTAGTACTTGTACTTTTAAGTTATAAATTATCATCACCACATTTGTTAATATTATTATATATTTTAATTAAATCAATTTTAATTTTATTAACCATTCAATTTTCATATTTTTTGAGCCAAAATGTACAGTACACATTGAATAGATCATTAGATATGTGTATATATATCTTTAATATATTATTATATATCTTTGATTCCTAGTTCAAACCCATCTTCCATTTACTGTGATAAAAAGTTGCCATTACAATATAGAGCCAGCCATAATAAATAAAAAGTGATATATTAAAAAAAGTGTTCTCAATCAGAGATTGAATTCTTCAAATAATCTAAATCATTAAAATGGAAAACTGAGCATTCTGGTTTGGCAGGTTCGTTAGAATGCTGACATAAAATATATTATATGTTGTGCCATTACAATTTGGTCACTAGCAAATTTATAGTAATGTGCATGTAGGAAAATGTAAAACAAAAATCATCACAATTTTATATAAAAGGAAGTTGTAGGGCATCCAAGTTCAAACCCTACCAGATCAAAATTTTAAATGCTTTAGACAGGAAGAGAGTGGGACAGCAATTATATGCTTTACTTGTTTGTGTGTTAATAAATCTCAAAAAGAGCAGTACACACATTTAATTTTTAATTTTTCTTTAAAAAGCAAAGTTATAATGCATATGTATAGGCAATGTATGTGTAAGCTATTTAATTGTTTTATATTTCAAATATTCAACATTTTAACCTTCTTTAAAACTAACCTATGCTTGATCAATTCTAATATCTTATTCTATAATTCTATTTTGCTTTTCTATAATTGTAATTGGGATTTAAAAGTTACAGATTTAATTAAATAATAGGGTTATAATTACTAAGCTAGCAATTATATTATTTAATGTTAGTTTATGAATGATTTGAAATAATGAAGTATGTGTGTACATTACATACAGAAATTTACATTTATTAAATATTGAAAGAAAAGGAAGGGTTAAATCTGTCAAATTATTTTTTTTGTACAATTTTATGTTAAAAGAGGAAATCTGTTGAATCAGATATCTATTTTTGTAGCAATTTTGTTTTTGTAAATGATTGTTTGTCACTTTGGGAGCTTAAGCTGGGTGGGAACTCTAATTTTGAAATTGTCTTATCTTAAGATCTAAAGAAGGAAGCTCAAAAATTTGAAATGTTACCTAGGTGTAAGAAAAAAAAGGATTAAGTCTATTTTTTTTTTTAAAACAAAAGTGTCTGGAAAAAGGATTAAACTTTTCAGTTGAAAAATAATTTAGTTGAAAATAAATTAGAGATCTAATTAAAACGAATTATGTCCAAAAATAGCAAGTGACGCTATCTCTGATTGGTTAAGTTAGCTAAAAAATTGGATGTAAAAAGCTGTCTGGAAAAATCAGTTGAATTATTATTGTGATTATGATTCAGATTATTAGACTATTAAATTGAATGTTGAAAATATAAGAAATGACTGGCTAGAAAAATTATATGTATGTCCCATCTTTGCCTGACCATCTGGGAAGCTGCACATCATATAGGAAAGAAAAGATGTTTTGTCTAAAATAATATTCTACACCTTTCAACTGACCAGAGAAATAAGATGTTTTTAATAGAAGGAAGAAAGCATTCACCTGCATTCGATGAAAGATGAATTAATCTACTGATAAATATTAATCATCAAGTCCAATTAATTGTTCCAACAACTGAGTTTAAATCCGGGAAATTTATAACGTGAAAACATCTGCTGTATTTCATTCACTAAAAGAATAATGCTTGACAGGAAGAGAAGAAAAATTGATATAATGATTTCCAAATTATCCACTAAAGCAAATAACCTCAATAGGATCCTCATCATCAAATAATTATATACTTCAAGAAAGTGATTGTTCCAAAGAACATGGAAATTGTTGCTGCCAAGTATAGACAGTATACAAGACAAGTGAACCCTTGGATCGGTAATATGACTTTTATATCTATTTTCTTTATGAAATCAGAGTATTAATAAAAATTTAGTAATAAAGTGACATATTTTATTTAAAGAACTTTTAAAGACAATTCAGATCGATGGAAACCAAGAATGTCTTAATAATAATAGCTTTGAACTATATAAATGATTTTGAATGTATCAAAATTTATTTGTTTATTAATTTTACAGTTATGAAATATTAAAGTGTAAAATAATTTTTTTTAAGGTATTATGATTTTAGTTTTAACTAATATATTATTATTATTTTGGGATAAAACACGCACATACATAGTAATATTTTATATGTGTATAATTGCGAGTGAATGTGAAATAATAGGTGGTGTTAAAATATTAAATTATTTTGTCTTGAGAAAGTATAGATTTCAGCGCTTAGAAGGGAGGGGGGGATAATGATTTAACACTCTTTTCTAAGAACTTGATTTTTCTAATTTCTATTAACATTTTTTTTTAACATTCTACTTACATGTTAGATTTATAAAGTATGTGTGCTAATGAGCGGATATTTTTTTTTCTTGAAATACTTTTCTCATGGAGTGAAAATTATGGCCAATGTCACATCCTACTTAATACAATATACATTTGAAGGGAAAGGGGGAAGAACTTGAAATTAATCTGAGGATTGTTATATAATCAATTATTATCATTATTATTATTCATGTCAATTTTCATGTTTATCTAGAAATTTTTATGTATATGTTAGAAATGTAGTAATAAATATTAGTTTGTTTTATTAAACGAGGCGTATATATTTCATTAAGTGTAGTCTTTGTTAAGTGTGATCATTCATCATCATCAGTGGTTGAATATTAGTTATTTAAGATATAAGTAAATATGCTAAAATTAAGCAATAATTATGAATTTCTTTATAAAAATTAGTTTTATGTTTAGGCTTAGTCCTAGAGCTGTAGTTGAAACCCTTGTCATTATTATTATTATCATCATCATCATCGTCATCAATGTTTTAATTAATGAGCTGTTTAAATGTTTACAGGCCATAAATAAATATTAATTTCATAATATTTAGTGATTTCTTAGTATTATTATAACCACATCCCATCATCTATTTCATGCAAGGATGAGTGAATTGCCATCCTAAATTAGTTATATATAATCTGAGCTAGTAAACTTATAAAAATATTGAAACACGTTTGTTATGTTAAGATCTGAGAAATGATTTATGTCTAATATACTCCACTTTGGTTTATAGATGTTTTACTTTTACCTAAATATTAGTACGTATAGTGATATGGCTCAAAAAGCAAAATCTCCCATTTTTTATTAGAAATAAAGTATCAAAAAGGGATTCAAACCCGGTACATATGAAAAGGTTATTAGATATAACTGTGTCTAGATTCAAATAACCTAGTGGCGCCCTGCTAGACCATATTCACTTAGTATTTGTTTAAACATGCACTTAACATCAAACCAAGAAATGAAAGTGGATAAGATCTACTGTCTGTATACCTGAGTTATATTTTATTGAATTACTAGTGTACTCACCTCACGTGATTTCATATACCTGAGTTATAATAGTTGTTATTAATAATTTGTTTATAATTATTGATATTGTGATATCTTGAAAATCTAATTACAGAAATATGTTTCATTTCATCCAATGACACTTAATGTGATGGATAACTCAGTCTGATCTTTGGTTTAATAGCCACTACTCATGTTAAATAATTCTTCTCTTTTGATATAAAATCTACAATGCATTTTTTGTTTATTGAGCTAGATATTGATATTGGAAGCTTTTTGAAATAAAATAAATATTTATATTTGAATTATTTCTTGATTAAATAATATACTTGATCCAGTTGATCCTCTTCATTAAGTTAAGCTGAATATAATAATATACTGAATATTTTGGATTCATAATTTTTTAATAATATTTGACATTTCATGATCATTTAATCAATATCTTTTGATCTAAACCTTAATTTTGTTACACTGGATCTGTGATTGATCTTTAATTTTGTTACAATGTAAACAATCAATAATTAATTATAAAAATATTAAGCCATTAATGTTTAATGGGTTGATTAAATTATAGATTATTTACTTAATATCATCAATTGATTTACTGATTGGCATTCAGAGAGCTCCTCAAACTCATTAACCCATATGCCTGTCTTGGTTTGCTTCATGATAGCTATCACTGATGACCTATCAGTAATCAAGGATACAACATATTGCAATCTTTTTTGTTTTGTTTTTATAGTTAGTGCAGTAAAACTTTTCTAACTAGCTCAGATTATTCGGGGATCCTTACTTTTCACTAGTAATAGCAAGACATCTATTTGCTGGCCAGTATTGGATGGTTAATTAGCTTGGCTGAGAGCTTTTTATTTTAGAAATATCTTCAGCCTGCCCTTACAAAATATGTGTATGTATATATATTAGTGTGCAACTGATCAAATTTTGTAATTTTGGTCATGAAATAATTTTTTAATTTTTGTTTTGATAATTGATTGTTGCACCTTGTATGCCTATTAACATTGTAGTTTGTTGAATCACTCATGTATATGTATTTTGTTGATTATAGATTAGATACAGAACTTCCTATAAATCATTGATGATGTTAAAACAAGTCAAGATGCTCGTCAAGCGGTTGTTATGATATAATTTGTAATGTATTGTATCATAGTGTTCAAGAAGGAAAATCTTTTAAACGGAGCGCACATGATTTGTATAGTTTTTGTGTATTACATAAAAACAATTTACAATCTTATTATAAAGTTTTTTTTAATTATTTAATTGATCGTTTAGATAATAAAACTCGTAAAATAGTTCACCTCTAGGCTAATGTTCTCTCTAGATTGCTTCTCAAAGGAATTTTTTTGAAAATGAACAATACTCACTACGCTATTCAAATACATAGTTGTGCGGATTTTAATAATTTTTAGCGTTTTATCCAATCTTATTTTACCTGCTTACTGATAATAGATATTCATTTATTGATAGTTGTATTGACTCTTATCTGATTATATGAAAGAAAAATTTCTAAAATCTTGATTGAAAATCAGGCGGTATCTGAAAAAATTTCCTCATTTTTCCTAATTCAAATTGCATATCATAAATGGAGCAGGCGTATTATGCCTTTTTTTTTTTAATGTGATCTAGATTTAGATTTAATTATTGTATTTTAAAAATTAATATTTGTTTTTTTTTTTAATAAAAAATCATGAAACATAACCACTGTATTTAGATTCTTGAGAGCAAAGCTTTATTAGTGCATACAATTATGTAGTGCTGAATATACTTTCGATTGGATTCAGTCATAAACGTAGCAATGAATGTAACAGAAATGGGAGGGTATATTAAGTAGTTCGATAACAAATGAAGTGATTTGCATATTTGTGCATTGTACTCTCCCACCTCTGCTATATTCATTGCCACGTCTACCAATCCAGTCCAAAGCGTACTCAGCACTTCATAATTGTCTGCACTAATATTTTAGCTTTACTCTCAATACGTTGTTTGTATCTGTTACTTATGTTACAGTTTTGGAAAGTGTTTAAAAATGTTATATATAGTTTATTTTAAAGTGGGATCATAAATTGTAATTTTATATAATGAATATTCTTTACTTATGAAGTCTTCTCTGCTGGCAAATTGATATAATAGCAGTAATTTTCCTCCTTCATCGCCTCTATTTAAATGCAAATAAGTTCATAAATGATTTATTCAAAGAATATACTTAGATATTTAAATTTTATATTTTCTTGACAGTTTTGGATAATTTTTCTGTGCTAATTATTACCTTAGAAAGTAAGATTTATATATTTAGAATTCTAATTTCTCTGAGAATTTTTTTTTAATTTTCATTACATATTTTTTTTAATTAAATTAAGAATTTCATATCCTTTGTAAACTAGTTGGAAAAAGAATTTTATTATTAAAGATAAAAATTTTCAAGATTTTTTTTAAAACTTAAAGATTTAAAATATTCACATATATTTATAAATTTGAAAACTGATGTATCAAATATAATATTTTAAATATAGTACAAATATATTTTATATATCTGGAATCCAGATGTAATGTAGGAGATTTGAACAGAGATTTTCAAATTCCCTTCAGCCATCCATTCTTTCTCGTACAATAGTACACATGACCACACACATGTGAAAAAGATAAATGAGCTCCCATATCCGTATTTTGTGTTGAATTGATACTCATCAGTTGTTCCAGATCATCTATGATACATTTATATAACCAGTGCTTGGTTTATATTAAGATAACAAACCTTCATACTTTAATGGACAGACTTCAATCTATTCCACCCTACAATTCTTCAACCATCCATACCACTCAAAATCTGATGATGGATTGTTGAAGAGTTGTAGGGTGGAGTCGATTGAAGCCTATCCATTAAAATGTGAAGATTTGCTATCTTAATATAAACCAAGCACTGATTATATATGTGTGTTGAAGATAATGACCTCGACTAACTGATGAGTGCTGGTTCAGCATAAAATAAGTATATTGGAGATCTTTTTTTTCTCACATGTGCGTGGTCATGAGTATCGGTTATATGAGATGAGTGGATGGCTGAAGGGAGCTTGAGTGTCTGTGTTCAAATCCCCTATATTGTATCAAATATAAATATATTTATGGTAAAAATATATTATAAAAACATTTAAATATGATAAGAATAAAGTTCTTCCAGTAGTTCTTAGTAAAGGAACAGTAGAGAAGAACAAAGTCCTCATTAGGCATAACAATTGTTGGATAGTAACGATTTTGAATGTTTTTGATATTTGTTATATTTTCTAAGAATAACTTGATATATATTTGCTAATTAATATTGGAAGCATTTATGCAAAAGAAAATTTCCAGGCTTATTGAAAGTATTTTAAAGTTTATTCAGCTTGAATTTGAATCCAGGTTTATGTAGACATGGCAAGTTGCAATATGATAACACAAAAACCACTTGTTATTATTTCTCATTATTTAAATCTTGCTGATGACCTAAAATATGCAACATAAATGATCTAACTATTGGGAGGATATTCAAAGCTCTAATGTAATTTGTATTTTAAAAAAAGAAAATAGGAAAGTCATTTTAACCAAGAATGCACAGTAAATGCCATATTTTCTTTCATTTAAGTTACACCATCAAAAAAAAATAAAACCATATGCTATAAAATGATATACAAATATATTAAAAAAATAATCTAACAATACATAAAGCTAAGCCAGTAATTAATTACTAAAATCATTATAAAATACTGATATTTTTTAACATGTAAAACAACTGCATCTAGTATGACATAAATAAAAGAGCATTAAAATGATAATAAAAAAAGAAAAGTCTATCAAGCTAAATGATAAAAAATAAATAACTTACTAATTATTGTCCTTGACTTCATTTTATAACATTTTTCAAAAGTAAATATTTTGTTTTCAGTGAAATAGTTACATCATATTTCTATTTTAAATCAGTCTTGTATTCCCCACTATGAGATTTTTTCACAAATATTTATATATAGCATTTAGCTTCTCACTTAAATTATTGTTTATTATTAAAGCACTTAAAATATTTTGATTTCTACTTAGTTCACATAATTGTTTAATTATTTGCAATCAGCCCAAGACTTTATACTTAATTCAATATTAAAACCGTCAAAACATCACATGATGTTCATTTCATATGCTTATACATGCTATTAACAAAAGTACCAACTCTCCATCCAATAGTATCACCAAGTGCAAGCCTTTGTAATCAATGGATGCAGGAAGATTTTTGCATAAAATCCCCATCTAGTTCCTACTCATCCAAAATCCCCAGACCTGTTTCTAGCTTATGATTTTCATCAGTGATGAGCCTTAAATTTGAGAGCAATGATCTTAGGCTTTAATGCAACACTCCAACAGTCACCTTTTACCTGTTTTCATAACTATAAAGCTAGGAGGGTTGCATTAGATCCTAAGATCTAGGTACAGTGCTCTTATATCCAAGGCTCTTCATTGATAAAAGCCACAATCTAGAAACTAGTCTGGGGATTTTGGATGAGTAGGAACTAGATGGGGATTTTATGCAAAAACCTTCCTGCATCCATTGATTACAAATGCTTGCCTTTGAGCACTACTGTTTAGAGGGTTTGGTACTCTTATTAACAGCTGCCATAAGTGTATGACTTGATGGTTTTATACCTATCCTGCCATAGGATAATGGTGACTATGGTTTTTGAAAAACCAAAGACACCAAAATATATAGATGCTAAACTGAGTTCAGATCTATATGACTATACAAGTAAATGAGCTTGGGTTGGAAACATTAGGGTATTTCATTTTAGACTCCTAGCTTTATAGTTAAGCAAATAAGTAAAAGATGATTGCTGGAGAGTTATATTTTATTCTAAGATCTAGGTACAGTGCTCTCAAATCCAAAACTTCTCACTGATGAAAGCCACAAGCTAGAAACTAGTCTGGAAATTTTGGATGAGTAGGCACTAGATAGAGATTTTATGCAAAAACCTTTCTACATTGATTAATTACAAAGGCTTGCACTTGGTGCCTCTACTGTATGGAGAGTTTGATGCTCATATAATAACATTTTGTACATCACACTGTTTTAGATATATACACAGCATGTATAACAGATTAGAAGCAAACCATTTAGTCAAAATAATGCAACAGTAATGAGAATCTCTCTATGCCTCATAAAATATAGAAGTGGTCCAGTAGCATGTTATCCACAGCAACAAGGGAAGTATTGCTTCCCCTAATAATTACATCTTATATATATAATAAATAAATACTGCATTATTTTTTTACATTACATGTAATTTCTAGGCTTGACTAATGAACCAAATGATATTAGTAAATATTTTAGCACACTTTACATATTACATTGCTGCATAATTCAATCTAGTATATAAAAGGATACTAAAATGTAATTTAAAACAAGTAATTTAAGACCAGAAATTATATTTTTATGTAACATTTTTATATTTAATTTTTTTTTCACAAAAAATGTCAAAAGCAAATATTTATATATTAACTGTTTTTCATAAAAATAATAAAAATATCACATGACTTTTCACATGACTCCAGCTTACACATTTTTGCTTTAGCAGCAGTAGAAATATTCATAGCAGCCTATATAGTATTTTGTGCCACGCCCTGAATAAATTATACAATATAATAAATTTGCTATTGTCATTAAATGATTAATAAAAATATTTTTATTAAATTTTTGTATATCATTAAGGTAAGAGCAATGTTTTAATCTTCTCTTTGCTTCTTATTATGTATAGCTTTATAATATACACATATATTGAGCCATTGTTATTTTGAGAGGAACAAATCTATTATTAAATGTTGCATAATTGATTATTTATAAGATTGTTTGGATCTTTTGAGTTTTATTTCTAAGGGAACAACAATAAAGACAGGAAAATCAAAATAAGAAATGTTAAATTTAAATATGAAAATTGAAACTTGTATTTAGCATTTCAATACCAGTTATTATGACATGATATCCTGTTTAACAGGATATAAAGAAAAACCCAAATTTTATTGGTCATGCATTCTTTTTTTTAAAATGAAATTCAGCATATTCAGTGACTAAATAATTTGTTTAAAGCTTATAAGAAACACGAAGCATTAAATTATCTAAAAGCAATGATATTTTCATTTAAAACATTTAGTTCAATTCATATTTTGATTCACAATGAAAAATTAAATAGCTTCACTTTTATCTAATACTACACATGCTACTGATGTGAGCCCTCAAATGCTGTAACATCATGGCAATGTTGAGTACAATAACCCAATCAAATCTTGTAAGCAAATAATTAGGTTTCTATTTTCTTCTCTTTACCTATAAGCAAAAGCAGGAATATTTTCATTAAACGGTTACAAGTGACGGGAAAAAAGTCCACAATGAAATATTTCTATAGATTGATTCTCGATCAAAAACACTTTACCTGATTACAAATAATAATATATTGACCAATTGAAAACATCATGCTTCACAGTATTTCTTTGGGATGAAAACTCCCTGCCCATATAACAGTAATATGCATCCTTTTTAAATTCAAATGAGTAGAATTGTTTTAAATAATAACAGGTATATTGTCATCATCTAATTTACATTAATAAAAATTATCCTCATTTTTCTAAGTATAATACTTAAATACTTTGTCACTAACTTTGCAAAAATGCAACCTCTTTAAACCTACTAAAATAAGACACAAAACTTTATTAGAAAAACAAAAAATTTCCAATAAATGATATACATTAAAATTGAAAAATGTATGTATTCATCCACTTTTTGCAATTATTTTATACTTTAACTCTCATGACAAATTTATTTCTAATTAAATTTTCTTTCAATATAACTTTGGTAATAAGAGAAATATCTCGATACGTATTATCAATTTTTGAATTTTTACATTGAATTATAATCTTATCACAAAACATTCTCATTCAACTATGTTACTCAGAATTATTTATAAGCAGACTCATAATGAATCATTTTAATAAACTTGTAAATACAATATTATTTTTTCATTTATCAATCCTATTCATTCCATCTGATAATAGGAAAATTCATCTTTCATCTGATCTCCAACCATATATGTTATGAATAAATTAACACTGATATCTGAAAAGGCTGAAACTTATTATTAGTAGTGATATTAATTTAAAAATTAATTAAGCCAGCTTAATGTTTCATATGTTATTTTAAATTAAATATTACTAATTTCAACAGCATATGGCTTGAATAATTTATGAATTAAGGTCACAATATATATGGTTGGAGGAAAGATGAAATATGGATTCTCCTATTATCAGGTAGAATGAATAGGATTAATAAATGTAAAAGTAAAATTGTATTTGCAAGTTTATTAAAATTATTCATTTGAGTCTGCTTGAAAATAATTCTGAGTATTTAAATGATAATGTTCTATAATATGATTACAATCCTAAATGTTACATATTTAGGCAGTAGTAAAACTTATTTATATGCTGTTGAAATTAGTAATATTACATTGAATTAAAATTTTAAACACCTGTTTTCTGTTTTCTAAGAAAATTTAAACAAAAAAGTTGTAACATGGCTAGCTTTGATTTTATATTTTTTTAACCCTCTGATACCATGACAGATTTAATTGTTCTACCTGGTGAGAATTTTGGCATTTTCAACATTTATTAAAGTATTATTCTACATCAGAATATAATAAACTGGATTTGATTTGGAAGAATTTTACATTTACTATTGAAATAAATTATAAAAAAAATCATATTTGAGCTTTGCAAATATTGAAAAAATAAGTTTGTAATAAAAACAAAGAGTGGTTTATCATTCAATAGTTAGGAGGAGCAGATTGAATTTATAAAGCCAATGAAATCTTTTTTTATTGGTATTTGTTTTTAAAATCTGAAAAAAAATATCAATATCTGATAAATCTACCAAATTAGACTTTAAAATGTTAATTTTAAAAAATATTTTAATGATATTGCAATATATTCTAATAAATTTAATTAGATGGCATATTAGCAATCAGTTTGTAAATCCTGCTTCATAATTTGCATTGTTAAGTATAATTATTACATTCTGTTTTAAAAATAAAACATAAATGTATGGAAAATGTGTAATTATGCACACTTGATTTTTAATAGTTATTACACAGTAATTGTGCAAAAATAAATGTGGATTTTAATAGACTTTACAAAAAAAAAAGTTTTAGTTATTCAAAAAATGTTTTAAAAAAAATTCTCAAAACATGTGAAACCAAATAACAAAGATAGGTCATCAAGATGGAATTTTACAATGTTTGAAATCATTGCATTATTGATTATCCTGACATTTTTAGATTTTTTTAAAAATTAAAATATCAGAATAAAATATATGTGAACTTCATGATTTTAAAAAAGCAAAGTATCTCAATAGATAGCTGTACAAACTTTATACAAGACCTGTTTATAAAAAAAATTAATTAACTTTATACAAGACTCGTAAGAAGTAGAAAAATAAAAGTTGAAGAGAATGGAATGACTCATGTCATTTATTACTAAAACAATAATCTGTCTAATATAATCTGTGACAATTACATTTTTGAATAGATCATTAAATCTTAAAATTATTAAGAGTTCTGTTGTCTAATATACTTACATTATTTCTGGCTACTATTTTTCTTTCAGCAGAATATCCAAGAGATAATACGATTACTTGCCCAATATTTTACTGCTTTTCAGTTTATTTCAATATCACAATTCAAATTTTAAAAATCAGAATATTTAATTCAATCTATTTTTTTTAATGTTAAATTGAATCTCCAAATCCCTTTTGCCTTTTAAAGCATGCATATGGCACAGAATTGATGTTAGTAAAATGAGAATTTGTTTAATCTTTAAAATATATCTTTGACAGAGTGACATTTACAATTTAATAGATCTGTTTCTTTACACAAAATGATTTACATTTTTAAAATTAAAACTTGTTAAAAAATAAGCTTATTTAAAATTAATATCTGTAACTAATTACTTTTTTTAAATGTAAAAAATATGGTTGTCTTTAATTATGTATGATTCTTGACAATTAATCAAATCAAATATTTTTATCTATCAGAATATTTTTTTTAATATAACTTTATCATTATAGTTTAAAAAATGGGTTAAAAAATTGCATAATAAAAATTATCTACAAATATTTCTAAGTGATTTCAATTAGAAATATATTTAATTAAATAATCATTTCAGATAAATCTTTCAGTGGAATGGACAACTCTGACCCCTGCTTAGCAATGGTAATTGGTCTTTGAAAACTCATAGTTAAGCAAAAATATTTTATGCAGAATAAGCATTTATAATGGTTGTCTATGGTGAAAAAATTGGCTCATTACTACTAACTAAAAAATTACACTGTAAATTGGGAATATTACATTAAAAAAACTTATTGAGTATATATAAAAAAATTTAAAACTCTTAATGTATTTTATATGCATGTGTAAACTGTGTTGTGTGTATTATGCAGGTATTCACATAAAATATGTATTTGTGTATATATGATAATGTGACTTAAATTTATGTAAAAAAAAAAAAACAATACTTATTTTAAAGTTATTTCCTGTGACCCATTCACCAATCATCGTTATCCAGTTGGATTTCCAAGCTTAAAGATTTTTTTGATTTTTTCCATAGTCATTGCTAAGATCATTTTAATCAGAATCTTTTTTAAAATGTTTAATATCACTAGAAAAAAAGGTATTTTCACTGTCCAAAAAGTACAGCAAAATAGTCGGAGAAAGTGAAACTAAACTAACATCTAACAGTTTTTTTTGTATTCTTCTGCACAAGTGGTTTTTATTACACTGAAAAAAAATCCAGACTAAAGTTTCATTTTCTTTAAATTTGTACTTCGGTATTGTACTATATTATATTAAATTATTAAAATTTAAAAAAAAACACTGTTTAATAACATTATTTGATTGACCATAAAGACTTATTATTTATCATTGGTGTAATAAGAACCAAATAAACATATGATACACTACAAAAAATTAATCGCATTCCACTTTAAAAAAAAAAAAAACATATGGGAAAAAAAAATCTAATGCATTCTGAGTTTGCATATTGTAATCAATAATTAAGGCTTTTGTTACAATGTGTACTGCATTGATTTAAATAAGCAAATACAATAGCTGTACTGGGTTTTTTGGACATGACATGTCAGTATTTTATTAATTGCAGTAGCCAAGTTTTTGCAATGAATTAGCAATTTGTCAAATAGCATAATACATATTGATGGCAGATTTACAGACTATTTAGGTAAAAATTAGAGGCATTAATCTTATTAACTTTATTTATAATGCATTTTTGTCATTTATAGTCTATTATTAATTGCATAAAAACGTCACATTTCCCCCCCAAAATGCACTTCAAATACGATGGATAGCAATTTCAATTTAATTGAAATCATAAAGATTTTAATTCAAAATTGTCTGAAATTGTAACAAATATTTATACTGTACACAGTTTAAAATTTAATATTGGCTATACGTATGACCAAAGATTATTTTTAAATTTTATGCCGCATGGAATTTGTTTACTTTTTCCTCAGTAATGCGTCTTTTCTAAACTTGTGATGTTTTTATTGCTTTGCCATATCTGAAAAGAATCAGAGATGATTTAAAATCAATGAAGCAGAGTAAATGTTATTTTTAATTTACATTTAGTAATTTTTGATATTACTTATATAAATCTGAAACTGTTTTACCCTTGTTACTCCCTCTCCCCCTTTTTAGTGAAAATATTTTAAATTAGCAATGGTAGTAGTTTTGATTTGACAGAAAAAAATTAATTCAAAATTAATTGAATATTTTAGCTAATGATATGTACTGTACATTTTTATTTTTATGCTGAACAAATTTGCTATTTTTACAATATACTGTTGATTTACATTCGTGTACTGAATGAACCTTTTTATTTTTTGCTTCTATAGTCATTATCTGTGAAAATCTTTACTTTGGATATGTTATTAATGAAGTACTAATGGGATGAAAATTAAATAAAATACTGTACATTCATTAATCATATTTTGAGCTTATGATCAAAATATTGAATTTAGCACTATATAACATTGTGTTTTATGAATAAAATATGTGCCATACAATTTTAGCATGAAAGTCACTATTTTGCTTTCTCTCATCAAATTTTTAATATAGATGGCTGAAGAATTGGATGGTGGAGAAAATTGAAGCTTGACCATTAAAGTTTGAATATTTGTTATCTTAATATAAACTGAGCATTGATTGTATGTATGTGTGTGAGATAGGATCTGCACCAACTGATGAGAGCTGATTCAGCACAAAATTTGTATATTGAAGATCATTTATCTTTTTCACATGTATATCATTATGTGTGTCAGTTGTATAAGGTGGAGTGCTCAGCTGTAGGTAGCTTGAACTGATTTCAAATCACTTCTAATTACATTAAATTTAGTATAGTCAGTATACTTATATTTGAATATTATATATGAGTGTGTGTGTGTTTTGAAAATTTGGGAAGCTATAAAAACAATTTTATGGTTCTTAAAAAATTTGTAAATATTTATCTTCACTTATTTTACATAATGCTAAATAGTCTCCATTTATAAAATTATACTAATTTTGTTTGTTGTTATTGGTTTTTTACCTAATTGATGTCCAGAAAAAATTGCCAAAAATTTATATTATTGTTTGATCCTCCTAAATGTCAAAACAAAAAAAAAGTCAGTCTCTTATTAGATACTTTGATAATCTTTTTAGATTTTGATACCTTATATTATCAGTTTGTTTAATTATCAAACTATCTTCAATCCATATCTTATTTATACCTTATATTCATCTATTAATGAAATATTGTCACTTTATAAAAATGCAATATTTATCATAATATTTTATGATAGAAAAATGAATGTTATAAATTTTACAATCAATATCATATCCAAAAAAAAATCATAATATTTATACCTTTGTATCTCATGTTGATTGAGGCAAACATCATTTAGGTTATTATGTTAAATAGAAGTGTGTAAGAGAAGGTAAAGTTTCTTCACATAACTATATATGAAACTAAAACTGATCATATATAGACTGATATCTACATTAGAATAATGTCTAACCATCATCATATATAACATTTGAATGGTAGGTCACTTGTGGTATCATGATATTTGATTACTAGAAATTATTAGTTGAGTTTTAATCAAAAATCTTTAGTTTTCAAATCCATCTCTTTAACTCTGCACTAAACCACATATGTTTTCCAAATATCTGTTACAAGCATTTATAAAAGAAATGTAATTAAAATATGTATTTTTTAAACATTTATAATTAGCTCTATAGTGAATGAAAATTATTTACTTTTAAAAATATTTTTTCAGACTTTTTAAATTGATTAATAATGAGTTTATTTAAATAATTTATATAAAAAATTATTAATAAATTTAATCACTTTTGTGTAGAGCATTAATAAATATTGCACTCATCATATTTATTAGCCATTTTCCAAAAAAAAACAACAACAGATTTTGCACACTATCCAGTCCACTTTGCCCCTGCCTTCATCTGTATTTTTTTTCATTTTCCATTACTTTCTTTTTTCGCTTCATAGACGTTTACTAGCATCTCTTTCATAATTTTTTTATTTCTAAATAAATAGCTAATTTTTTTTTTCAGTTTCTTGAATAAATATTGTTTTTTTTTTTACTTTTGCTAAAATTCCCTATAATATTAATATTAAAACAGGCATAATTCTCTATACGTATTGCCACACTGCAAGCTAGAGTAATCAATGGATGCCAGAAGGCTTATGCATAAAATCCCCATCTAGTGCCTACTCATCCAGTATCCCCAGACTAGTTTCTGGCTTGTGGCCTTCGTCAGTGAGGAGCCTTTCTTACACGTCTACATCTCCAAGGCTTAATCTTTCTTTTAGTTTTGTTTTTATTATCATTTAAGCTTATAATTTATATAATACGTGTACAAACAACTTCCTATTCTTATTAAAAACTTCTTTAACCATATTAAGTTTTCTGAATATCTATTTGAAGATTTATAGTATTAAGATTTATTATTTTAAAAAAAAAAATTATGGTTGTTTAAATTAAAGTCAAATTATTTTAGAAATTGCTTATTTAACATTGCATGTTAATTATTAATACGCTGGAACTTAAAATACCAAATTTCTGTATAAAAATAGTTTTCTTTTTTTTTGTCTTTTTTGTAAAAAAAAAAAAAAAAAACATTCTTTATTGTCATAACATCTTGAACTGTTTTTTTTTTTTTTTTTTTGTGAATGAGTACTCAAAATCATTTTTATAAAATACATCCTAGTTGAAATTTTATATTTCTATTGGGAAAATTTAAATGTTAAAAGTAGTTGATGTTCTGGGATTAATATATTTTTAATTGTAAAAGTTTGTTTGTTTTGTTAACGACTGCAAAGAGATTTTTTTAAAATCTTTTTTCAAATGTGAATAGGAAATGCAAGTGAGCCGCGATGTTCTCTTCTAAAATGAAGTGAGGAATAATAGTTTTTTTTTTTCTATTTGTCAAAGCATCGGCCGGGAAGCGAATCCGCGAACACGGGACAACTGCCTGTAAAGCAGCTGTGCTGACCACTCGACCACCAACGCTTGACTTAACAGTTTTTATAAAATTAATACTTATAACTTTTATTATTTATATTTATAAAATATGATAATGCAACAATTTATTATAATGCCATTATTATATTTTGAAGCTCATATTTTGCCAGTTTAATTTAATGCATTTCTATGTGGTTCCTGGTTCAAAAATTATACACTTCTGGTCCTCCAATATTGTATAATCTTCCAAAAAACTAATTACTCTAATACTTTTTAAAATAAATTATTAAATTAACTTTGAATAGAACAGTTTTGTTTAGCACTTCTGCTTTTGAAACTCATTTCCAGCTCTAATTGAAGTGTTAGGATGCATGATTTTTTCAAAATATCTAGATCATGTCATAAATCAATTATTTTTAAACAATATTTCTTATTTAAAATTAAAGGAATAATTTGCACAATTATACTTTAGTTCATAGAAAATATAAACTGACTTTTTTTGATCCAGCAGCAAAGGTAAGTTTTTTTGAAGCAAAAAAAATCATTTTGGGCCTCATAGAAATACCCCTGTTTATGGATCCTTGTATAACAGATATTCTAATTCACCCAACTTTCTAATTTTGCCTACCTTTTTTAATATGTTAACTGATTTAGTTTCAGTTAACATTTTAAATTTATATTCTTTTTGTATTTAACATAAAAAAATAGTATTGTTTGGTTATGTATGTATAAAGATATTAATAAAATATTTCATGATCCTGCTTGAGACCTAATGCAACTGATTTGTAAGGCTAGATAATACATGAGGCAGATGATAAGGTTTTAGGAACATTAAAAAAAAGATAGTGAGACTTAGAGTTGCAGTGTGTTGGTAGTGAAATAGATTAAGTGGACATTTATTATTAAATAGAAATAAATGGAATTATTTAAGTAAATTTGTGTTTATGTGTGTACATATTCACTTATTAAATACATGCAAATAATATTTTAATAAGTAAAAATAAATATTAGGTTTAACAAATATGTTTAAGAAAAAATCAAAAAAGTCTATAATTTGATAACTTAAATTTTTCTTTTTATGCTTTAATTAAATAAGAATGCATGCTTTCATTTTCATTCTTAAAAAAAATTATTAGACAATTGTATAAATAAAAACATGAAAAAATTGCTGTCTACTGATATTGTATGTCACAGAGGTCTCCAGGTTTTGAGTTTTTAAAAAAGAAAGAGATTAGAAGTTTGGATTTTTTTTATCTAATAGATCTAATTAATGAAGATATGATAATGATTTTTGATTGGCCAGGATTCTAAAGAATCATGAAAAAAATATTTGTAGCATATTCTTGTGCTAACTAGAGGAAGAACTGGTAATAAAAAAAAAGTCATGGCTGAACTTGTTAAGAAAATGGTTTTTTTTTTCACCTTACAAAAAAAAAAAAGATTAATTTAAGAATGTCTTCATAAACCACTAAAGATTTCACTTATTCAGTCTTCAAGAATTTTAGATGTCCTATAAATGCTTCTGCTCACATCTACCATTTAAAGGGAAAAAAAATCCTGAATTTTAATTTTTGGATAGAAATGTGGCAAATTTCAGATAACTGACCCTTAGCATTTTCTATTAAATACTGAATATATCTCACCTTAGTTTCACAGGAAATGAAAGAAAAATAATAACTATAGCCATAAAATATGCATATTTGAACTATTATTTAAGCCAATAAACATCATATGATCACAAGACCACAATCCAGAAACTACTCTGGGAATATTGGATGAGTAGGCACTAGGTGGGGATTTTATGCACAAGCCTTCTGGCATCCATTGATTACTCTGGCTTGCGCTGAGTGTCAATACATATAGAGAGTTTTGCCTGTTTTAATAACTATTATTTAAACAAGAACTCTTCCGTTACAACTGATATGTCCATATGTATGACTATACACATTAAGACACAATGTTTTTAAGTAATCAGAATAGCGAATAATCTGCAACAACTCTATTTCTACAGTTCGCTAATGTTCAATTCCCTCGATGTTCATTCAGGTTGGCTGCTACAAAAATGGTTCACAATGGGAAAGTTTACACACACCTTGACCCCAGTCCAGTTTAGCTGCACATGAACGCTTCATAGTATAGCACTGCAACTGACCTTAAGCTCCTTACAGCTTCCATCTCTGCAACAATCTATCAGATACTTCACTTGAAAACCACTGGAAACTCAACTCTTTATTCAGCTGCTATCTGGATGGTTTCCTCAGGTTACGGTCTCCCCTTCTCTGTGGGCTCTTTCAGCTATGCCCGTGGACTACATTTCCACTGAGCGCTGAAAATTAACCGTAAGCACTGACACGAGATATCTCCTACTGGAATTGAATAGGAATGTCTAATGGAGATGCACTCAAATACTGTCTACATAGTTGTTACACAGTCTTTTTATAGCTTTCTGATAACTGCAGCAATTAATTACATTGTCCAATAAGGTAAGGTCTCTTATCTAGAAATAGTTGCAATCAGCAAATATTTCTTGGAATTATCATTCCCCATTATGTTAATGCCTTAATTAAACTCCTCAGTTATCAGTGCACGATCTAAAAACAACCTCTCGAATAAATACAAGTTTTTTTGGAGTGCATAAACTTGTATGCAATTTTTACAAAATACAACAAAAACACCTGTTGCTATTAAGTTATTCAGCAAAGACTAAGTACACCTTTACCCTGCTTAGCGATGGCAATTGGTCTCCAAAACTCATCGTTAAGCAAAAATATCGTAGACAAAATACGTAATTATAATGGGGGTCTTATGGGGAAAAAATTGGTCGGTTCCAGTGACATAAAATATCCACATTGATTTCCAAGCTCAAAGATTTTCTTGATTTTTTCATGACAATGATGACTAAATACGGTATCTAAAAAGAAAAGTTTTATATCACTAGGAAAAAAAATGCATATTTTCACTTTAAAAAGTACAGAACAGCAATGAAACTAAATTTGAATTTAAAAGTTTTTATATTCTTCTGCGGAAGTTTTTCATCGTAATGAAAAAAAAATCAGTAGTCCAGTATTTACCTTGCTATGATGTCATTAGCCTGAAGGCATACTACTCTAACCACCCGATTTTTAAGATAATGTCACCTAGTGATTTGCGGACAAATGTAATCGCTAAAATTTTTCAGCATATCACGTGGTGACGTTACGTCAAAGATCGCTAGATTAGAATAGGATGCCCTCAGGGTAATGTCGTCATAGAAACAAAGAGCGGGGGAAAGGCATGTGGTACAGGGTCAGGAGGTCAAAACGGAGAAAAAGGCACGTGGTACAGAATAATGTCGGCGGCGTCCATCCTGAAAAAAAAATGGTAAAATTAATAAATAGGATACAAAATAGAGTTATATACGGCAAAAAAAGATTAAAAATAATGTATACTTCATGAATAATTAACTAAAATTGGACGCAAAATATGAAAATGTAAGATAAATATCACTACAAAATTAATAAGTAAAAACTGCGAGTCCACAAATCCTGAAAAAAAATATTAATAAATAGGACACAAAATAGTGATATGCGGCAAAAAAAGGTTAAAAGTAATATATACTTCATGAATAATTAACTAAAATTGGATGCAAAATATGAAAATGTAAGATAAATATCACTACAAAATTAATAAGTAAAAACTGCGAGTCCACAAATCCTGAAAAAAAATATTAATAAATAGGACACAAAATAGAGTGATATGCAGCAAAAAAGAAAAAGTTAAAAGTAATATAAGCATCATGAATAATTAACTAAAATTGGACGCAAAATAGGAAAATGTAAGATAAATATCACTACAAAATTAATAAGTCATCTTAAAAGTACTATATAAATTTTAAAAAACTTATCATAAAGTGAAAACTGCGAATCTACAAATAACTGCAAGTCTACAAATATTAAATTTTCTTTTTTAAAAAACGTATAAAGTGTGAGTCCTGAAGTAATAATTCTGCAAGTATTCAAATAATAATTTTGTCGTCTTAAACAAACCTATCATAAAGTAAAAACTGCGAGTCTACAAATATTAATTTTGTCTTTTTTAAAAAACGTATAAAGTGCAAGTCCAGAAGTAATAATTCTGCAAGTATTCAAATAATAATTTTGTCATCTTAAAAAAACCTATCATAAAGTGAAAACTGCGAGTCTACAAATATTAATTTTGTCTTTTTTAAAAAACGCAAAATAGAAAATAGCAAAATGTAAGATAAATAAACGCAAAATAGAAAGTAGGAAAATGTAAGATAAATATCACTACAAAATTAATGTCATCTTAAAAGTACTATATAAATTTAAAAAAACCTATCATAAAGGTAAACTGCGAATCTACAAATAACTGCGAGTCTACAAATATTAATTTTGTCTTCTTTAAAAAATGTGTCATAAAGTGCGAGTCCAGAAGTAATAATTCTGCAAGTATTCAAATAATTTTGTCTTTTTTAAAAAAAACAAATCATAAAGTGAAAACTGTGAGTCTACAAATCATAATTAATCATAATTCAGTCATCTTTAAAGTACTATATAAATGTATGAATTTTTTTTTAGTAGAAATAACTACGAATAAAAACTACTGTAATTTATAAGGAAAATAAAAGATGAATATCACAACAAAATGCGTACTTACCCAAATAACGATTACTGCGGTGGACTGAACTGGCTTATATGTTGTAGAATTGCACCAAAATGACCATCTTTGTAGGTATGCCTCCACATAGAGTTTCGTCTATTTCCACAATTGTGTTAGGGCCTCCGATTTTCTGCCTTTCATTATGTGACAACTTCCATGCACATACTTCACGGAGATAGTTGTTCCAGTCAATCACAGTCTTGTCCACCATTTCTAACTGGTCAGCACAAAATAGGATAGACATTAATTCTCTGGACCAACAATATATAAAATGGAGAGCCGTTATGAAGGATATTTTGGAGCCTTCAAACCACGTGCCTTTTCTTATGGGAGTTTTTTTCAGAAAATCCGGAAAATTAATAAAATATAAAATACATCCACTTAATATCATAGAAGAAATAACATGTAAATTACTTACAATTGTTGAGAAAGTAATGATTTCTTTTTAAAAAATGGTAAAAAAATTGCTGAACTATTAAAACTATGAAAATGAAATCGCTGAAAAAAATGCTGCTGCACTGAAAAAAACGATGCAACAAATAGGAAGAAATCCACTTTTAAATCTCGCGGGTCGAAAAAAATCTCGTTTCATGTGTTCTTCCGGTGACGCAAAGATTGGATAATTACAGCTGTATGCCTTCAGGCTTATGATGTCATAGCAAGGTAACAAAAAATCAAATCTCTAGAATTAGTCATGTCAGTCTCTTCGTTGCCATGACAACGTTCATGTGTTCTTCCGACGACGCAAATATCGGATAATTACAGTTGTGTGCCTTCAGGCTAATTACGTCATAGCAAGGTAAATACTGGATTACCAAAAAATCTATACTGAAGTGCTTTTTTTTTAAAATTGTATTACAGTATATATTACTAATATACATTTATTTTATTACTTAGGTGAAATTATTCAAATTAAAAAACAATGTTTAATTATTAATTATTTAATTGAACATATAGAAAAAAAAAATCAACTTATTTTCAAAGTAAAAAATCTAACTTCTAATTTTCTAAAACATACAGGTAGGTTTATTTTTCTTACTGTATATTTTTAGTAATGTAATAATGCCTCCCCCCCCGTTCGAGCAGAAAGATTTTTAATTAAATGCGATCTGTTTTTTTTTTAAAACTTTTCTAATTCGACATCGTTTTAAAATGTTGTTTTTCTTCTGATTAACGAAGTTACAAAATCAACAACTATTTTTACATAATTATCCAGGTTTTCTAAAATTAATATATCATATTTCAGAAACACACACACACAGTTTAATATTCATATTTAGTGTTTTCCTGAAAGTTTGTGATGATGGTATTTTTGTATTATATAAATATATATACTGTATATGTTCAGTATTGAGATAAGAAAATAATGTTTTTGAAAAAAAAAAGGAGAAGGATTTTTAATTTGTTGATATTATTGTAGAACATATATACGTATTTTAAAAGAAAAAGTGAATGAACATTTGCTGTGTTATTTATTATATATGATGTATTATAGATAAAGTAATTATAGATATTTTAAGGGTTTTATGAATAAAATATTGTATGTGTATAGAATTACAGCAAAGTCATTACCTGTATACATATTACAATAATATACTTTTGTTTTTGGTTATAATATAGCTATCTCTGACGTCATCAGTGACGCAAAATTCAAGATGGCTGCCAATTTTTTTTTTTTAATTTTTCCCGATCGTTATAGCGAATAATCGATTGCACATCGAAGTAGTGGGTACAAATTGATGATGATCGCTATTGCGCAATATCGCTAAGTAGACAATCGCTAAGCGGGGTAAAGGTGTATATACATTTTTAAAATCTGATTTGGTACTTTTAAAAGAAAAAGACAACTTTATTTTTAAAAAGTACACTTTTATTAATATATATATGTCAACTCTGGATAACTATTGTATTTATTATTAATGCCAGTTATGAATTATTGATTAAAATATTTGTATTATTAGTTTGTAAATTCAATTACAACTGTCTTTTTTTTTGTGTAGGCGTATATTTTTATAATTATTAATTCGTTTGTTGTATAAATTATAATAAGTGATAAAATGTTAAACAGTTTTATAAAGGAGGTAATTGTTGAAATTGCAATCAGAATGATCTATTACTTGTTTTGTTTTTAAGTAAAAAAAAAAAAGATGAGGCAAAATTATAGGTTAATTAATAAAAAGAAAGTCAAGTATTTAAATATTAAATGATTTATACATGTGCATGCAGGGGTTTGTGCATATAGGACTGAGACATGAAAAGCATTGTAAAAATAGATACAATTTCAACTAATCAAGGTAACTTAAATTTCTTGAATTTCTAAACAGCTTAAATTAAAGGTAATCAGAATTTCTATTAAAGTTGTCCCTTATTTTAAAAATAGTATTATAAAGAATAGTCTTAAAGCATAAATCTTTCATACAATATATTATATGAAAGTATGATGTAGTAAAAAATTATGAAGAAAAGGGAGTTGTATATTATTATGTTTAAGAAGAAAAAAACCCTAGTGAACTGTTCTAGAAAGAACATTAAGATGATTGCATTGTAATAAAAGTGCGATCACTTTAGCAAAATATTTTAAATGTTTATATATAAATGTTTATAAACATAATCAAAGCAAATCTATTTATTTAATTTGACTAATGAAAGTTCATATATATTACTTTTTTATAACTCTCTTCATATACATTTTAATGCTATTTTTATATAATTCCTCCTTTATTTTTGTAACAGTTTCGACTGCCCTGCAATCTTCATCAAAGCAATAATATTTAAACATATAACCATATGAGGAGAGTTATAAAAAAGTAATATATATATGAAGAAAAATGCAAAAGAAGTAAAAAAGAAGATATAAGAATAATAACACTTCTAGTGAAAGTTAGCTGTAATTATTAACTTCTCTACAAATATGAGATGAATCCAAAAATAACCAGAATTTGGTAATAAAAAATTATATATTTTTAGGTGTTGCAAATAGAATCTCTTTTTCATTTGAGAAATTAAAAAGAAGTTGCGTAGAATGAAATTGAGTTAATGTGATTGATGAATAAGCTGGGCCATGCTGAATTTAATTAAAAATTGTTTCACACTTAAGCTTAGTACACTATCATGATGGAACATGCATTCTTCATTTTGCTACAAAATGACATGTTTACATTTTACTGCATCACACAAAAGTTTCAGAAACTATAGATTTTAAGTGACTGATTATTACAAATGAATTTTGAGTGGACAATGTTGTTTGCATCCAAAAAAGATCATCATAGTTTTGACATTTAGCTTCTTCACCTTCCATGCTTTTTTGGAAAGTGGTGAATTTAACATTTTTATTAAAACACTCATAAACTTGTGTTTTTCCAGAGCAACTTGCTTGTAAGCTGTTTCAAGCATTACATCTGGTTTCCCTGCCATATTCTCTAAAAGAAAATAGAATTTCATGTTTTAACTTTTCAGCCATTACAAAAAATCCACAAATATGCAAAATGTACTTTACAAAAAAATGTCATGTGTTGGGTGATTATGATTTCACACAATTATGTTATTTGGCAGATTGGTGCAGAAAGTTCTTTTCAAGATGTATCTAGAAGAAGAAACACATAATACAAGAACAATTCCCATTATTTCTGAGTGCCCCTTATAAAACTATAATAGTTTATTTAGAGATAATTGGAGATAGCTCAAGTGTGCTTCAGCTTTTTATCTACATTTTTATACAATGTGTAGCATTGTTTTGACAGTTTTACATCAAATTTTGACAGCAGAAATTAGTACTAAAATACTTTGATTCATTTTTAAAAAATTTGAGGTCAGTTTTCTTTAAGTATTGGGAGCTATCAAATAATCTATACCTTCCTATCAAGTCAATGATTGCTTTATTCTCTCACCTTAATATTATTTGTGAGATTGCTTCAAGGAGATATTTTTCCTAAAATGGGAATTGCAAAAGTAATAATAATAATAATTTTTATACTTTATTTTAATATTTATTTTTACACAATATTTGTATAATAATTATTTAAAAATAAAAATATATGATTACACTTAGATTTTATTCAAATTTGTTTTATTTTTAAAAATATGTTAACAAATTACCAGTAAATGGAAAACTATGATTATCAGATGGGTAACAACTTTTTTTAACACAATAGTCTGCAATGTTTGTGATATTTAAAAAATTATAAATGCAATTTTATAACAGAATTTGATAGAATTATGATGACTTCATATTAATCTGTTTACATGTTAAAAATAAAATCTAATCAGCAAAGATTCTGTTTTTTTTTTTTTCATTTTCTTTAATACCATTCAATTATTTTGCTTTATTATTATTTTTTTTATATTTTGCAACATTCAATTACTATTTTTTAAAGGATGTTTTTTTGTTTGTAATCATATATTTTTAACAAATTATGTCAAATTTATTAAATTCTAATACAAGATAAAGGATTATTACTAAAAACAAATGTATAGAAATGTTTGTTTAAAAAAAGAAGAGATGTGTCATATGATTTTTTACTGGTCTAATTCTAAAGGAATGGTATTTTGGGAAAAATAATTTGGTTTAGCAGTAAATTTTTATATTAAAAACAAAATTGCTTATTAAACTATGATTTATGACAGTTTGAAAAGTAAAATATTAAAGATTTGCATCTAGTTCATTATCATCCACTGCAGGATGAAGGTCTCTCCACGTTCAAACCATCTTCGCTGATCTTTAGCTTCTTCATATCACTCCTGCACACTTTCTTATTTCATCCATCCATCTCACATGTGGTCTCTTTCTGTATCTTTTCCAATCTTTTGGAATCCAAATTATAGGCATATGGAAACTTAATTTTAAACTTAAGTAAAAATGAAAATTAATTTCAACACATCCACATTTTACAAATGTGTGTTAAATTTAAAAAATGTTAGTACCTTTTATGAGGCATCTTTAGACATTCATGCTTGATTTTTATAAATAAAAAATATCAGTTCAAAACAACAAAATTCTACAAGGTATCCTTATGAATGATCAATTAGTTTTTAAAACAAAAAACCTTCATGCATTGCACACAAAATATATATTGTAATGATATATAAATATGTCTTTACATTAAATTGAAATAAAAACTTTTAAGTTCGCATATAAAAATAAGTGTATTAAAAAGAAAAAAAAACTAAACGCTAAAATTAAAATGTTTGTTAAACGTATATATTCGCACAGATGCTAAACTTTAAAAAAAATTTTTTTTAATAAATAAAAATATTTAATGTATTTTTTATAAAAAAAATTTAAATATAAAAATAGTTTAAAAAGAAATAACGTAAGTAAAAATAAAAACAGTATTAATTAATTCCTTAATCTGTAAATGAAATGATTTTTATTAATTATCCAAAACTGTCTAATTAAAAAGTCAGAGAGTAAATTAGATAAGAGAATAAAGAGATTTTACTTGACATTAACACCAACCTCAGCCCGACCCAACAAAATTTGGATTAGTGACGCTTTGTTCATTCAATCTGGAGATTTACTATAAAAAGAGAAATATTGAGTTCCAGACAGTTTTTCACTTGATTTGATGAGAACTAAGGATTGCCGTCTCTCTCATTTTTTTTTGTTTTAAAAAAAATATAAAATGAAAAGACTGGATACAAGAATGGAACCAGTTAATGCTACCTCCAGAACATTATCTTCCAATGAGACGTGCGGGAATTAAAACAAAACTGACTCTTCTACCGTAAGCTATATTGACATGAACTCTAAATTGAAAATAATTAAGAACTTCCGTTCAACTTATGAACTTCATCTACTTTTTTAAGTTTAAAATCAAATTAATAATGTTTAATTTTATATGTTTTCGATTGATAAAAATCATTTCCATTTTTTTTTCTTATTGTATAAATTATTTATTGTTTAAATTTTAAATGATGAAATTTAAGTGGAGCATTCATAGATTTTTCTTGATTATGTTGTGGTTTTCACATTCGATTAGAATATATTGTCAACGATATCACCGCAGCACTTACGATGAATGCTAATGGATTTGTATATTCCCTTGCAAGGACGTTTATCAATGACTTTGTATTTTGATCGGTTGTGTTTAATTTGGAATGTTTTTGACGTGGAATCTGTGCAGCTGATCTATACTCAACATTTTAAAACAAATTTATAAAATCATTTGGAGATCTAAAGTTAAATTTAAGTGGGGGAAGGCTATAAGTTTTGAAAAGTTATATTAGGGAGGGAATCTTAGGTTATTCATTTCATAGTGATTGGTTCAATGATTGAATATTGTGTATTGTAGATATAGTGGAGCGGGCGGATAAGATACGACACCCTGTTTGCCTTGGATGGATTTGTAAGAGCAAGGACACGCTCCTATGGGTTTGTTTATTGTTCACTCGCCACGTGCACTTCGTTGGGGGGACATGCTTCTCATCTGCTTTGGGGACCTCGCGGTTTGGTTGTTTCGCTCTTGAATCGAGTATCGTGGTTGCGTTTGATTGCGAATTTGTTGCCAGGTAAATCAGGAAGATTTCTTTTCAAATGCGACGTGCTTTCTTGACTACTAAATAAAATTTACTTTTGAAACTTTTAAATGTAAATTTACAGTTAATATAAAAACTAAAGGTTAAACTTATTTTCAAATTTAGAATGATTTTATATGGCGAAAAAATTTTTGTGTACTTTCTGGCGACCTTTTATCTTTTATTTTAAGATATAAAATTTATATTTTATTATCTCTGCCTCACTGGCTGTGACTTGGGCAACGATCGGAATTTAAATAAGGGAACTTAACGCAGCTACATTTCGGCCAAAGCCGGGGCCCTGGGTTGCGTGTTTTTTGATCGACTTTTCGACAAAATATATATTTATTTTATGTTGTCCTTTTACTGATAGTTTTTGTTTAATGCTTTGTGAAACTTATCTTTTCTCTTTGTAAATTTCATTGTTCAAACAAGTTAATATATTAGCAAACTTATAGTTAACTATATGTTTTTTTTTTACTTCGCTTGGTGATTATTGTTTTGAGTTTTTAACATTTTATATTTTGAGATGCTACTAAAATAAATTATTATTTATTAGAAGATTTTTTTTGTTCATTTTTATGCAGTTGCAGAATTTTATTGCTAGTTGAAACTTTATGAAAATTTAAATATTAAAAATGTTTGTTTCCATAAATTATAAATAAGTGAAATGATTTAACTAAATCAAATAGAATATTTATATTTTTGTTAAACATATTAATGTAAAAGATGATATTACAATTAATAATTTATTTTTGAAAGATTTGATACCAGCACTTTCTACTATCACTATAAAAATTATTTTCTTTTATTTTTACAATTAATAATTTTTTGTACATTTTTTACTCTTTAAAACATTATGATGATAACAATTACCATATTTGTTTTTTAAAATGAATATCTAAATATTTAATTACCTATATGCTATCACTATTTGGCTTTTTTTTATTAATATTTTTTACATTTTTTTTTTTTTAAATGGCCGATATTTCTGAGGCTGATATGTTCTTGACAGTTGTTGAAAGAATTTTTAAAATAATATTGAAGATATGTACTTTTATGTTCTTCTGATTCAGCGTGTGTGTGTGTGTTTTTTGTCATAATTGCTGTGAAGTATATTTTTAAACTGTTTTTATCTATTTCTTGACTAATTAACTTAATAAAATTATTGCTATGGAGTAGGTAAAAAATTGAATAAGGAGTCTTCATAACATAGGAATGCATTATATTTTTCACTTTAATATAAATTAGTCATTTAATCATTTTAGAATTTTCACAGATACTTTCATAATCAGTGAATGAGTTTTTTTTTAATTTTGCAAATATTTAAGTTCTTCCAATTCCTTGAATCCATACAACCTGATTTAAAACTTTCATGTGAATTCTGAAACTCATGGACAATAGCACACTATGTAATTTAAACATTCTCACACACATTTATTTTAGAATGGATTTGAACTCAGATTTGCAAGCTCCTTATATCTATCCACTCCATCTTATACAACTGATATATATGACCCTCATTTTTATCCTGTTGCAAATGGTGCTCTAACTTTAAAGACAATAATAAGGGATATTTCATCATCACCTTTTCGTGTCAGTTATAAAATGCTGCTCAAACCTGTAGGGCAACTTTTTATTCAATTACAATATATATTCAATATGTATATACATTCCTATGGTAGAATTTAATTTTAAAATTACACATATAAAGACATAAACAAAAGTAATTAATAAAATAAATTTATCATAAGAAAATAACAGAGTAATATATGTAAAAGAGAGCACTTTTTCACATATATACAGTATTGTACTCAAATTCAAAACTGATTACATATATAAATGTGTTCACTCAATCTTCCATCTCAAATAAATATTTTTTTATTGTTGAGTGCTGGTTTAGCATGAAATATGTATGTGGTCATGTGTGTCAATTATATAGATTATAGTGGATGACTGAAGGGAGCTTGAAAGTCTGTGTTCAAATCCCCTTTAATTACATCTAACTTAAGTATATACACTATACTTGTATTCGGATATAAAATTCTTAATGAAATGAAAAAAATTAACTGCTTTATGATGTTTCTAAGATCATGCTAATTTATGAATTTGTATAAACGTTTCACTAGCAGTAATGGGTTAATGTCACTCTTTTCAGTGGACTCTTTGATATAGACTTAATGATTTTTGACAAAAAAAATACATTAATGGTTATTGTTTACTGGAACATTTTTTCTCATCATGATTTCCACCTACAAATTTAATTCCTTTTCAGTGTTCACTAAATATATATCAAACTATCCTGGTTTAACATTAGCAGTTTCAGGAGCAAAAGTAATACTGGTATGGTTGATTTATTTTTATTGAATATCACCCAGCTTCCACAAATAGCTTTTTTTTTTTCAAAATCACTTATTTTCATCACATAAGTGAAGTGCTTCATGGCTGTATTAGGCTTTTTAAAAATTTTTGACCTTTAAGGGCATTTTAAATCAATTTCTTAATTCATTGCAGAGACAAAATGAATGCAATTCCAAGAACATGGCTAAGTAAATATGTAAGACTAGAAAATGCCTGTAGTGTTGTACCAATAAATACAATACATGTGTAACATTTACAAATTTCTAATTTTTTTTTTTAGATATTTTATTTCCAATTGCTCAATACTGAATTCATCTATCTTTTTTTAAAATAAGGAAGGAGTGAGCCTACAGTTCTATCAAAATTAGAGGTCCTGCTTATACTTAAAAAATGTGAAGTAAAAATTGTAGTTTATCTTTGATTAAGAGCAATTAGGTATTTTCCAACTTTTACACTCATGTGTCTATTTTATTGATCCATTATTTTTACAGGAATTTGTTTTATACCCATAATTAGACAAAATCTTATTTTTAAAAAAAAAATAATCATATATAATTAAATAGCATTAAATCTGTAATATAATTGAAAATATTATGTCTGTAATTAATAATCGGCTTCAGACAATGTGAGATGGATTTAAAATATTGTTGCAATGGCTAGGAAAAACAAGCTTCAATGTAGTCTTTTTAATTGAGCACATCAATTAGAGTTATTATTGAATATTTCAAATCTGTGAAATCAAAATATGGTGTCAAAGTAGATGCGTAGAATATTATAATTAGAAACAAGATATACAAGATGGTTTATTAATTATTGAAAGACCGTGTAGACTGGGTTATAATCTTTTATGCTATTCTAGAGGTAACAGAATATAATAATCCAGATGTTCTTTGCTAACAGAAACAAAAGAAAAACAGTTTTACAAGTTAGATTTTTAATGCAAAGGGACTTGAACCCAGATTTTCAAACTCTTTACAGCTATGCATTCAATCTTATATAACTGGTACACATGACTACATAGTATATTGGAGATCATTTATTTTTTCACATGTGTGTGGTTATGTGTATCAGTTGTATAGCTGTAAAGAACTTGAAAATCTGAGTTCAAACTTTTTCTAATTACATTAAGTTCGGTATAGATAATATACTTATATTTGAAAGTTACATTTTTATAAACAATAGTATATTTAAAGCAATTTCATTACGAGAACTAGACGTTATTCAAATATATAAAAATGGCAGACAATTGTGTGTAAATAATTTTTTAAAAAAAATAATACTAATGAAGTTAATACAAAAAAATGTTTGAGTAATGGTATTGTGTTATTAGAGGACAAATAAGAGATATACATAATAGAGAGAGAAAATTATATATTTTTTGTAAAAAAAAAAAAAACCATTGTTATAAAGAACATACGATTTTTAAATCATAAAAGAATATTTACACACGAGAAGCTTCTATCCTATAATCAAAACAGATTTTAATTGGATGACATTTTGTTAGAGAACATATTTAATGAAAATATGAGTTCATTTGTTCAATATATAATAAATTTAATGGTGGTAGATTTGCAATTTTTTTTTTTTTTTAAAAAGGGTTGAAGCAAAAAAAGAAAGAAGTCATATAGTCTGAAAAAAAAAAAAAAATTAGATAAAGATTTTCAGATCTTCTGGATAAAAAAAAAAGTTCTAAAGTTAATTGATAGAATAAATTGAAATAAGGGATGGGAATTATTTCAATAAAATTTAAAAGATATGCAACAAAGACAATAAAGTGTGAAAGAAGTAAGATAAAAGAAAGCCAAAGAATGTCAATGAGGTGATAAATAAATATAAAGTGTAGAAGAGAAAAAAAATTAAGTGAAAACTAAATATAGATATAGAATTCATAACAATAAATTGAAATGCAAAATTAGTAATAGAATATATGAAGGGTAAAGAATTATTTAAAAAAAAAAAAAAAAGCAGTTTGATTTAATATGTAATAAAATAAAAGTTTGGATTAAAAAAGATAGTCATATGCATAGAAGAATGAATGAATAAATAATTGAACAATAAAGGCAAACATGATCTCAGAATATTTAATAGGACACATCTATCCTTGGTAATAGAGAATTATAATTTTTTGTAGTAATAGTTAATACAATGTCAACACATCATCTTTGCCGCCACTGGTATAGATAAAATCATTACTTGTAGCAGTAGAACAGTTGTAACACCAGGGATAAAGTTAACATCATCATATGAAACATTAAGTCACCTTTTCTAACTAACAGTCATATAGTCAATGTCACTTATAGCAGTGGGCCCCCCCCTGCCACCAATGGTAAGGAGAATATTATTATTTGCAGCAATCAGTCATTTTTGCCATCAGAGGTATACATCTTCTATCCGTGGTGAAGATGATATAATCACTTGAAGCAATAGGACATTTCTGCTATTAATAGTAAAAATAACACCATATTACAATTCTAATACTTTGTTTTTATAATCATTGCAGTATCATTCATTTTATTAACACAAATTAACCTACGATCTTTTTACCTTTTAATAATGATGATTAAATACTTTTTTGCTGACCATCATTGGATGTTTAGTTGAGTTGGCTTTAATCTCAATGAAATGTCACATCTGCTTTACCCTTGGATTTGAAATCAAGATTATGGGCATGGCTGTCATGTGCACTAACTAATACACCACTAATTGAAAACAGAAGGTTTTATCTATTAGTTGAAAATTAGTAATGTAAGGTTGGTTTATGCAATCAGAAAATATTTTAAAAGATTTTATTCATTTTTTATTATTGGGCAACAATTAAAATGACAAAGAACAAGAATTGATGAGATTTGATGTATTTATGGTTGGATACAATGGTAATTTTTCCAGAATGAAAAAGCAAAAAAAAAAAAAATAGTTCAGTGAATCAAATGCTTCTATGCTCAACTTGTTACTTTGGGCTCAAACATGACTTTCTGAGCAGCTGACCTAATGATTATTTATTATTATGTGATTAAAAACTTAAGATAATGTAAGACTCAGGAGAGTTTATCAGATAGGGTGTATTTCCTTCTCATCATCATTATTATGTGTATTTACAGAAAATGGATTGAACTTGAAGAGACAGACATTCATCCTGCAGTGGATCAATAATGTTTGAAAATGATGATGATGATGATGATGACTTAGTTGAGTTGCTATTAGATTTTCTCATTTCAATTATGGGTTCAGATAGGAAAAAGGACAAATAAAAAGTGAAGATTAAAACAATTATTTCAATTGCATATGTAATTCCAGTGTGATTTACATACAGATGTAAAATAGTTTAAACATGTTTCTGTCTAAAGAACAAATTGATTTTATAAAGCAAATGAAGAGAAACAAAAGAAGCTAATGAAGTGATGAGAATTATTATTGAAAGATGCAGAAGAGATGAGAGGGAATTGATAATTGTTTCATTGATCTTGGAAAGAAATTTGGTAGAGTGAATCTGATTATTTTGTTGAATATCTGATATAAATTGGAAAGAGTGATGTCCCTACTAGGGATTTATTTCAATTCAAAACCATTTGTAAGATTTAGTAATTTCTCTTCAGTAAGACTTTTAAAAATCTTACATATATCTAGAAAGATATAAAAAGAGATGTAAAAAGAGATATTTCTTGCTTTATTTAATAAATGCATAGTTGACTTATTAGAATAGTGTTGTTTTGATATTAAAGAAGTTAACGTTGAAAGAAGAATGATTTATTGTATTGGATTTGCCATTGATATGGCAATTATTTCAAATAAATAGAATTAACAAACTATATAAGATTAATAAAGCTTTTAGAATATTTTAGGAGAAAAATAAATGCAAATAAACCTAAAGCAACAAAATTACATGCTGAAATGAAAACTCAAAGATAAGCATTAGACAGAACATTACAAAGTATGTAAATAAATGTTTGAGAAGCTGAATAACTAACTGATGATGAAAATAATGATGAAAAAATTAGAGAAATAATCCAATAATTAAAAGTGTTTTTAATAGTTTCATCAGATTATTTCATGATACACTGAAATTATATTCATGAAAAAGGGTAATTAAATATTTTGCTTGAAATGTATATTTCCTAAGAATGGAAATGAGATTGGAGGCTTTAAAAATATGAATTTTGAAAAAGAGTGAAGCTGTGTATTGGAAGAATAAGATTAAACAATATCAGAGACTTAAAAAGAGTAAATGGAAAAAAGGAGAGGACATATATTTTAAGGCAAGAAGATTATGAAAGATATGTTGAAAGGAACTCTAGAGAGTGAACAAAGAGAAAGAGCAGAAAAAAGCCGAGAGTTAATATTAAAAGGGCAGTGGTTAAAATTAATTAAAATATAGATCAAGAAATAGAAAATATTAAAAAATTAAGTGTGGTTTGATTTGTAAAAATTGCACTTTTTTCCCATATAAATTATTATGATAATATCATAATCAATTTTTCTTAAAATGTGATGCTTTTATTATGTGATCAATTTACTAATTATGTTTTATGCAATTTCTTTATAGTATATATTCATTTTTAGTATAAAATATTTTAAACATTAAATGCAATTTTTTTGAACTATTGTTTAAGTTTTTTTCATATTCTTTATTATTGCTGGTAAATTTGCATATATTATATACGTAAAGTTCTCTGCTCCAATGTACATTGGCAAATTACTAACATAAACAGGTTATAATATTCTATAATCATTTTTAGTAATTGCAAATTAATTTGCTTACTAAATGCTCATGATAGTGTTTAAACTCAGGATACAATATACGGTAATTATTAAACAATAATGGAAACTTCCCTTAAATGAACAGTAATATATTTAAATGTGCTGAAACTCTGTTAAGCAGTTAAACATGAAGCTAAAATATGAATTATAATATTAAAGTGTTTAGCATTTTCAATGAATTTCTCTATCCTCATAATCACAGTTGAAGGATTATCTGGGGAAAGATGAAATATATATAGGCATATCTCTCAATATCGGTATCTATACAGAAGAAACATTGATAAGTCCAAACATAGTTCCATTTTTCTACAACAGCAGAAGTCCACTGGCCATACTTTTGAACCTTTCTCTGCTTTTATTGTATGTAAAGAATGACATGATGCCAAATGTAAGAGCAAGGAGGCCTGGTATATAGCTTATAATACCCATCTATAAACCAAAAGGAATTATGTTTCCCCTCTCTAAGAAATGGACTCTTTAAGGTATAATTTACATTTTTTAAATATACGTTGACTATATATATTCCATTTTTTCCCAGTTAATCCTTTAGCTATGATTACGAGGATATAGAAATTTCTTGAAAGCGCTAAGCCACTTTAGTATTATAATTTGCATCATAGCTTCACCTTTTACTGCATTTCAGCGCATTTAAATATATTAATGATTATTAAAATACATTGGTCAACACAACAATCTTTGGAACATGTTTTTAAATTTTTCTCATGCTCTAACATGATAAATATACTTCCCATAGGTCTTGATAACACTCCTAGATAACTCCTTAATCTTGTCTATCAATCAAGTTTTTTTTATTTTTTTAATGAAATAATTTCTCGTGTTTCCCGAATGCATAAAAATGCTAAATATTTTTAATGCCATGATTAATGAGAAACCAATTTTATGGGTCCATCATTACAATAATACATTTATAATATACTTCAGGTCCTTATGACATAGTGATTCATGCATTCTTATGCCATGTTCATGACCTGGAATTTGTAAATCTTGAGAAAAAATTGTAGATTCCAAGCAAGATTATAATTTGTCTTTCAGGTATCTGATCCAATATTGCCTTTATATACCCATTAATATAATATTAATGTAGCTTTTATTTGTTAGTGGGTAAAATTCTTAGAATGTTGTAATATCATGTGAGGTGGGTTTTTTTACTTTAAAATCAAAAATGCATAGTTTAATGTATGTGAAATCCAAATGGAAGCTATGGATAAATAACACTCATACATTGACAAATGGTAAGAAATAGAGTAAATTTATCTATTCTTTCGGTTTTTAATTTTTATTATCTTTTGTATGCTGACATTGTTGGAGGATAAAAATGGAAATTATATATTAATCCAATTTAAATTCTGTTTTAATCATTTTAAAATTACAATTGTGCAAATGGAGACTAAATCTCATTTTCAGCAACTCTATAACAGTAATCAAATATTAGTTTGTAATTGTAAATAACATACATGCATAAATAATGTATATGAAATCCAAACTGAAGTAAACTAATTTTTCCTCTGAATTTCCAAGTGTCAGAAAATGAAAGCTTATAAAAATAGAAAGCTAAAAGAAAGGAGAATTCGTTCTCTTTTTTTATCATCTGTTGATATGTTAGTGTTATTTATCCATAGCTTACATGGAGTTGGTTTACTACCAATTGAATTTTCTATACATTAAGCTCTGTATATTTGATATTTACAGTTACATTTTGATAGTTGGATTGTTATTGAGGTTGTTAAAAATGAGATTTAATCTCTATTCTCTACTTTTTACAAATGTAATTTCAAAATGATTAGCATCATATTTTAATCAGATTACTATACAATTTCACTCTTAAATTTCAACAATGTCCACAAATGAAAGCTTATAAATATTGGAGCTGAAAGGATAGATGAATTTAATCTGTTTTTTTTTTTTAATCATTTGTTGATTTTTGAATGATATTTATTACTGGGGAGCTGGTTTACTTCTGTTTGTTTTTTTACTCAGTAATATGTATATATTTTATCATGGGTCATAGCATCAGCTGGGAAGTGAACCGCTAATCTGGGACAACTGCTTGTAAAGCAGCTGTCGCTGACCTCTCAACCACCAATGCTTGACTACTCAGTAATATATTATATGGTATATGCCATATGCTTCCACTTTTATTTATTAAGATACATGAATATTTTCCTAAATTTGCTAAATATTTTAGTGTTTCAATCTTTTTTTGTTGTTATATTTAATTTTAAACTAAATATTTGTAGTTATATATTGAAGTATTTCCATCATTTAGTTAAATTGTTAAATATTTTTAGAGAAATTCAAACTTTAATAATATAATATAACACACAGAATACCTAATTGGTTAGTGCATAAGTCAAATTTAGAATTCATGAATCTAAAAGCCATCAACACCTAAAAAAGTGAGGAAAATAATATCAAAATGTTATGTTCCATTCTAACCTGAGTGTTATTACTAATAGTTGAATGTATTTAAAGAAGTATTAATATGTTTGAATTGTTCTAAAAACATTTAATAATTTTATTAGATATTGGGAATATGGAATGAAGATTAATGTTGAGAAGACAATGTGTCTATGGATAGGGAGGAATGAAAAAAGATTGCAAATTGAAATCCGTGATAGCATAGTTCAATAGGTAAAAGGGATTTAGATATTTGGATAGTTTGTTGAGTGATAATGAAAAAAGTAAAGATGAAGTTAAAAGGATAGCATTGACAAAGGAAGCATTTATTTAGAGAAAGAAAATATTTTGTGGATCTTTGACAGAGAATTATGAGAAATATTAATTAAATGCTAGGTGTGGAGGGTACTATTGTATGGTTTTGAAATGTGATCAGTGAGTAATAAAATTATGAACAAATTGGAAGCCTTTTAGATGTGAGCATGGAGATGAATGGAAAAAATCAGTTGGATGAATAAATAAATAAAAAATAGTAAATGAAAAAATAAAATTGATTGAGGAAATTAGAAAGAGAAATTGATTGGACATATATAAGAAGAAAGTATAATTTAAGAAAGATGTTTTGTAGAGAATAATGAATGGAAGCAAGGAGAAAGGATGGAAAAGATTGATTTGTTGAATGATATAAGATATGGGAAGAGTTATGTGGACTTAAAGAGCTGGGCAATGAAGAGAACAGATTGGAAAAATGGATGAATTGATGCTGTGACTACTCTCTGGACCTATCCATGGGGCAGAATACTTCTGATAATTGGAAATAATCCAACTACAATGAAGTTACAAGTAAAATTTCCTTTATCACAAAATTTTAGATAATAAGTAGAGCTAATATGTGGCTTACAAACATTTGGTCCACATCTTTTATTTCTGACTTCATTGTTAATGTAGTTATTTGGAATAATAGATTACACTTCCTTAAGTACTTAAATTAATTAATTTATTTTATAATAAAAATAAATATCCATTTTATAGATATTCATATTATGCATTCTATATGTATGTATGAAATGTGTAGAATGAAAAAAAACATACACATTATGCATATATATATATATATATATGACTTAATTAACAGGCAGCAAACGTTAAGATCACAAAATTCTGGGAAGGTTAGCCTTTCAAAGTGTTAGTTGACAAAGACTATGAGGATAGTCGAAAGTGCCCCTAAGTGGATAAATTTTTTTAAATATATCTGATTACTGTATTTATAATTATTCAATTATATAATTACATATATATTGATTTGTAGAAGAAATTTTTTTTAATGAATTTAAAAATATTTTAAAAAGAGTAAAAGGGGAAAATGTATATTATTTTAAAATAAAGTAGATTTTAAAATCAATTTAATCATTTTTATAATTTAATAATTTTATTATTCTATTCTAACTCTTAACAATTTTTTTTTAATTATCTGCTTCAATTTTCTTTTTTAAAATGTTTAAGCAGTTTTTAATCAAATTATAAAACCTTTTAAAAATTAGATAAATATTAAATATAACTTGATAATTTTCTGTTTTCTTGGAAATAGAAATTTAAATAAATTTATTGGTAAATACAGGTTGGCTCTGTAATTCAAAAGTAATAATATTAAAAAAAGATATTTATTGTGATGATGTGTTTTTTGATAATGTTAGCCCCTGGAATGATAGAATCTACTTATCACAAAAACAGTGCCAGGAAAATCTGAGCTATTTTATAGTCAATCTTAAACATTGGTTTATAATATTAATTAGATAACTAAAATAATAATTTTAAAATATTGTTTTAAAATAAACACTACAATAAACTATCATTTACATAACTAACTTATTTTCATTATTTTTTAGAGTTGACAAATGTTTTGAAGTAAATCATATAACAAATATTTTAACTGGAAACTGTTAAACCAAAATTTATGTAAAAATAAGATAAGCAATAAGTAGTATTTATATAATTTAAAAATATTGTAGTCCATAGAGATACACTAATGTAACAAAACTTAGTAAATTATGTATAAATAACTGTTACAAAATTATCATTTATAAACTTTTAGACACTATTTCTGTGAAATCTATTCCAGTATTACAGCTAAATCATTGTTGCAAACATTCCTCTCTAGCCAATTATCTCAATATCTAATTATTACTCAGTTAGTGGGTCTCTAGCTATTCTTAATTAGTGTGTAAAACTAAGAAGAAAACTCACAAAGCCTTATCAATTGGCATATGAATTACATAGCAATTATTGTCTCTTCCTACATTATTGCTTTATAGAAAGATGTTGTAGAAGCATTTGCTTTCATATATGCTTTAATATTCAGTAGAATAATAGCCATTGATTTTTTTTTCATAATAATAACCTTTAAAATATTGGAGCATATTTGATTCAGTTTCTAATTATGTCCTTTTATTATCTATTGAATCAGTTTATACTATGATTTCTTTTTTAAATTGTTGATATTTTTATGTGTAAACACATATTACATCATTTATATTTTGATGAGATTCTAAGATACAGCTTAGCAAGTCACTAGAGGGAGCCTGGGATTCCAGTTCATGCTGTTACAGGCTCCCAGTTTTATTCACCAAAGTTATAGTCTAGTTTGAATTCATAGAAGAAAAGTTTATTAAGATGTAAGTGAATACCTATTTTATTGTTTTTTCATCTTTACAAGAAATTTTAAATCAGTTTTCATTCAAGAATAATTGAAATTACCTATCGTTCCGTTTTATGCAAACAGCTGTCATTAGAAATAGTCAAAAGGTAGGTTAAGTAATTCTTAGAATCATTAAAGTAATACGTATCTTTGAAAAATAGTTTTAAATGAAACCAAATAATTCTAAAAAGAATAGAGACACTAGAAATCCTAATTTTATTGATAGAATAAAAAGAGAATACATTTGGACATCAAATCTGATTGAAAATGTTGAAAATAAAAATGTTAACAAAAATAGTTTTAAGAACTTTATCTTTGCATTAGATATTAATAATGTTAAACACGTTTCTATGGGTGAAAACCAGTCAGGGAAGACAGAAAACAGCCTAAGGAACATTATATATACAAAAATTAATCATAAAACTAGGAAAAAAAGAAATACCAGTGTTAAATTGTTCATAGGAATAAAGTAATGATATCATTATGTTGAACCAGAAGTTTCTGAATGTGGCAAATCAGTGCAGGTCAAATCAAGAATTGAACATTATAGATGATGACTTGAGCTATCTTTCTGCACAAAAATCAAGTGTCTCTGATGATGACAACAGAAGTTATTAGCCCACTTCTGGTGCGATTGGGGCACCACAAAAATTTTTTTTTTTTAAATCAACACAGAATTACAACAAAATGATTCCTGAGCTAAAAAACAATGATTTAAAGGCAAAATTAAACAAATGATGTTTTAGACCTAAACAGAGACATTGAAGCTACAAATGATTCATCCTCTTTTAATTATTCCAAAGTTTAACAACAAACTTTCAGATTATACAAACGAATCCTTGATTACTAATAAAGACCTAGAATTCAATCCAAAAAAGCAGAATCCAATTTATATCAACAAATAAGAATCATAGAGAACCCTGAAGAACTTTATAGTTGGGTGGGTTGAACAGGTATTGTGAACATTTGCAGACACAGGAGGTTGATAATGATTACAAAAAGACTTTCAGCTCTGTTGACCCCAGTGTGCAAGGTGATATGGACAAATGGGGTGTACTGGCTTGATTCTAAACTACATTGAATCAACTGTTGCATTGGTGGGCACGGGTCTACACTCCTATTCTTTTCCTCGGGGGTGGTGGTGGTGGCCATGAGGGGCTGGGTATATTTGGGAGGGCAGTCGGCAATCATTGCCAAGCCTGGGGATACCTGCCAGGCGAGTGAAAGTTGCTGCCCTCCATTGTACTTTGCCCTGAGAGGCTGCTGCACCCCCTTGATGGATTGTTTATTAGGACAGTGTTGATTTGAGCTCATTATTATTTTGTTTCTTTAGTTAAACTTTAATATTAGAGCTTTTTGTAAGGTGGTTGGTCTGCTTTAGCCCACCACCAATTTTTATAACTTTGATGGAGTTTTTGCTGCAATAATTTTGCAAACACATGGTCTGCATTTCTCTTTTCTACCTCAGGGGTAGTGGCAGTCATTAGGGTCCTGGTTTATTGGTGCAGGCTGTTCATAATTATTGCCACTATCTGGAAACCTGCAGGGAGGATACCTGGTCAAAGTCTCAGAGCCATTCCTGCTCTGGTTGGCTGCTGTGTTCCCTTGATAGGTTGGTTTTAGGCAGTGTGGATCTGTGCCTGCTACTTTTTAGTTTTTTTTAGTTGGCCTTCCAATTCTGGACAGGTAGACTGAATGTGGTCTCTGCACTCTTGGACTGTTAATTGGGAGACAGAGGTACCTAGAATGGTCTTGACATGGCTCAGTTGCAGGTCAAGAGTTCATTGTTTAATGGACTTGAGCCTTGGACTTCGCTGCCTGTTGTGGTGGTTGGTGCAATGCTGGACTTGTCCACCTATTCAGCTGAAGCATTTGGGTCTTCACTTTGGGGCCCCAAGGGTGGGATCATTGGGTGATGGATAACTTCTCGGCAGCTGGGCCATGTAGATCCATGTACAGATACCCATGTTCAGATACACATTAATCAACATTATAGCAACCCTTTTATGGATAATAATTGTTATTAAGTATATGTACTTTATATTGTTTTACCTTGCTACATTGAACACTTTGTAATTCTCAACGGGTAAGTGTACCCGAAAGTTTTTGTAATCTTTTACTAATAAAGGTTATTTTTGAAAGTAAGATACAGCTTACTTTTGCAAATTACATTTAGCTATATTTATTAAATGTATTATTTGTTATAATATTCTGATTTAAACAAACATATGCCTGAAAATGTAGATATATCAAATCAAAAATGTCTTTGTTTCAATCTTTGTTTTATTGCTAATTTGTAGGCAAGTAGATATAATATTTATGATCTATTAGCTAATATTCATAAAAGCATTCCATTTGGTGGAACCAAAAAAAAAAAGGGTACGATCATTTATTACTAATGGTGTTCATAATTTCTGATTATGTTTAAGTATTTCACATTTAGTGTTAAATCATAAAATAATGTACTATTTATTATATTGCTTAAATGTGTTTTTTTATACTTTATTTATAAATTAAATGTTTTAATATATTTATACAATTTTATTCTTTAAAAATATGTATATGATATGTTCCACATTGAAATTATATAAATTGTTTTTTTTTTTTTTTTGTAGGTATGTATCCATTAGAATAGTCATCACCTGTTGAAAATGTCTGTAAGCAATTATTTTAAATTCATTTTAAGTGAAAATTTTAATTTTATAAATATATTTTAATACAAGTGTGTATGTTTTTTGTGGGTATGTAAAAAAAAGTAAATGTTGCTTTATAAAATTTATAAAAAAATAAATGAATTAGTAAATCGGTTGTTAATTGATTACACATCAAAGTTAGAATTTTGTAATAAAGAGGAAATAAGTTTATTAAAGTTGGGTAATTATTATGTCTTTTATTTTATCTTTAAAAAATTTGTAGTTTGATTAAAATTATAGTTTTTGTGTCATTTATAAGCTAGTGAAAACTTTGAAATTACCTAATAAAAAGAGAAAAAATGTGATTTTGCTTTGTTTTCAAAAATAAAAATAAAATCAAAGTGATTAATTATTTTCTCATCTTTAACGCATATAAATGTATACGTGTTTATATACACACACGTATTTTGTCAGTAAATTTTTTTTTTTGAAAGTAAGATTCTAGGCTTCAACTCATTAGTAAAACATAGTGTTGTATAAATAAATAATTTATTATATATATGTTTAATATTGTTTAAACGTATAACTTAGAAAATTACTCACAACTTATTTGTTGATCCATTGTTAGGGTGGTAGCAATAATAAGTCTATTATGACCATTTATTTATTTATATCTGTGTAAATTTAAAGAAATTTTAATGTTATTATTATCTTTTATAAACTAGAATGTTTAACATCATGTTCTTGGATTAATTCTCAGTTTTGTGATTTGGCTGGAATTGTTGTAATCTACCTGGTATATTGATGCTTAAACATGATTACTACCATCATCATCGTATTTCTCTGGAAAATGACTTTATAGCATGCACATTTTGCATCTACTTGTCAGTCTAAATTATTTTTTGGTACCAATTTTATCATAAAAGTATATTTTACTTAAATCATATCATGTATAATATGCATATAAACCTCCCTCTTTATTAAAGTTTTTAGAATATTTTTGTAAATTATTAGTATTCACTCAAGTTCAAAATTAGTGTCTGTTTAATTAGTATGTCTTAGCTATTTTACAATTACTTATAGAAAATCATTTGCTACACATTAAGAAAATATTTATTATTAACATGAATTTGTTTTTTTTATTATTAAGTTTTATATTATAATATGAGCAGAAATCTACTAAGGTAGGATGCAAGTGGTTATTAAAAGTACAAAAAAAAAAAGTAAAATAGAACTTAGTCGTTTATTTTTTGCTTAATCTTTATTATATTGATGCAATTATTTTATTATTGCCATTTTCTTGAAATAAATAAAATAGAAGTGTTTTCTGTTCTGTTTAATCTCAGTATTTGTGGGTGTACTTTTCATTATCATCAAACTCACTTATGAATATCTTGATAAAACAATTGATTGCCATCACAAACAGCCACCATTTCTTATGCATGGAGTTTTTTTATCCTTAAAAAAACTTTATATTTCTCTATAGTAGTACACTTTTTAACTATGATCTTATTTTTAGCCGTTTAACTATCCACTGAATTTAACATATACCAAATTGTCAAGAGCTCTGATGATGACTGCAGGACAGTCGAAACGGTTAGTTTGATATAAATAAAAGTATTGATAAGATGTTTGAAAAAGATATAAATGGTATGATATGTTAAAGTAGAAATCAATACATAGGAAAAGAAGAAGTAGAAAATTATATTATCCACTCAATTATAAATGTATGTCTTCTACTTAGACTTGATCAGATTGTGCATTACTGCCATCTATTAATGTGTATAGGAAATCTTCTATTTTTGTTATTAACCACTAAAACATCACATGATCACCATTTCCTATGCTTACACAAGCTGTTAAAACAGAAGCAAACTCACCATACAGTAGTCACATTGCAAGCAATAGTAATCAATAGATGCTAGTTAGGGATTTATGCATAAACCTTCTAGCATCCATCAATAACAATGATTTGTCTTAAATGTTGTTACTATATAGAGTTTACTACTGTTTTAACAGCTTGGGTAAGTAAAGGAAATGGTGATCATGTGATGTTTTAGTAGTTTAATACCAATCCTGCCTATAAGATTATGCTAACTATGGTTATTAAAGAACTGAATATATCAAAATGTATAGATACTGAACTGGATTTAGATTATATAACCATACAAGTGAATGAGCTTAGATTGAAAACATTAGTATGTTTTCATTACAGTTAGCTAAAATAGTAAAAGGTGTCTGTTAGTGGGTTGCATTAGATCCAAGATCTAAGTGCAGTGCTGTCAGATCCAATAACTCCTCACTGATCCAATAACTCCTCACTGATGAAAGCCACAACCTAGAAATTAGTCTGGGAATATTGGAAGAGTAGGCACTAAATATGGATGTTATGCACAAACCTTCTAACATCCATTGATTATTATTTCTTGCACCGAATGGCACTACTGTGTGGAGAGTGCTACTGTTTTACTTCTATTATGACTCTTCTATTTTAATTTGTAATCAATTTTACTGCTTTCTTGGATATTTGAAAATCAGTATATATTATATGCATGTCCACAATAAAATGTATTACATAACTGAATGAGTTGAAAATTAACAACTGTAATTTATTCTATCCAATATAGATAGATCTAGAGTACCTATAGAATGAATTATTGCTGATAATTTATAATTAATAATATTAAATATTTATTTCATAAATAGATTTTAAATATAGCAAATTATTCAATTCTATCATATTTAAACATTTATATTGAAAATGATTTTTTTTTGCCTTTGTTAATTTTTTACTCAAGTAATAGTTTCTTTTTTGTTTGATAACAAAGAAAAAAAATTTAAATATTTTATTTTATCATTTCTTATATTTAAAAAAATATGAATATAAAAATATTTTTATTTCTGATTGCACTCAAAGGATAAGAAAAACAATTTGATAAGTAATAAATTACGAACAATTAATTTTTACTGTTACAAAGAGAAAATGGCAATTGTGATTTTGTTTTAGGGTTTAAATTATGGTGAAAACTTGCTGGTTACCATTTAATAATTATAATGGTGATTTATGATTTGTTTAAATATAGTAAAAAGGATTTTAAAATGTGTATAATTAGGAATGATGAATGCTATACTCACACATTCAAATTATTAAACATTGGTTTATCGTTCAAACAAATTCCTCTGAAAAATTAAATATGTTAATTGTTTTTTACAATAGCTAACATATTAATATATAATTATTGAACATCAACATTAATTCAATAATTTGTAATGTTAGAACAATGATCGGTTATAATGTATGTATAATGAGGCAAATAAATACTGATATGTGATTAACTACATGCAACATGTAATTGTCATGAGAAAATTAAATGCTTTAAAAATAATGTGTGTAGATTTTAATCCATCTATATTATACTTTACTAATGTTTCATTATCCTGTATTTAGACATGCACTTTGCAATATCAACTTTATTCATGCATGTTTGAAGTAAATATGAAATTATTTAAAACTGAAAAAATTCAAGAAGTATCAAGCTTAGATTAATTATTACTGCTTCCTAATTTGAAAGATATAGACTATGATGATAATCTGAAGTCGATTTTATCACAACTTTATTTAAAATTTTATTTAATAAAAAATAATAATTGGAATATAAGTGCTAATGAAAGATGCTAACATTATTTCTTATCTAAAACAGGCAAAACTCTCCATACAGCAGTGCCACTCAGTGCAAGCCAGAGTAATCAATGGATTGCAGAAGTCTTGTGCATAAAATTCCTATCTAGTGCCTACTCATCCAATATCCCCAGACTAGTTTCTGGCTTGTGACCTTCGTCAATAAGGAGCCTTGGATCTTACTGTGGATGCTTGCTAAGTACTCAATTTGAGTTCATGAAAATTCTTTTATATACATGGTTTGAGCTCTTAATTCAAATATAATTCTAACCTAAATTTAAAACATTTTTTTCTTCTCATAAATATTAAATATTTTAAAACCAAGTTAAAGAAACTACACTGAAGCCCCTAGAGAATAAGACTATAAAGGAGAGAAAAAATAGTGTCTTTAGAGATTTTTTTTTCTCATGTGAGCCGGGAAGCGAACCCACTAATCTGGGGCAACTGCTTGTAAAGCAGCCGTCACTGACCTCTCGACCACCAATGCTTGACATGTCTTTGGAGGTTTGATGGTAATGTTATTTCTCAGACATTTTTTTTCAATTCCTTATTGTTAAATTTTTATTATTTTAAATTAACTTTAAAACATTTTTTTCTTTCATAAGTATTCATTTTTTAAAACTGAATAAAGTCTATAAGAATTTAAAATATTGTACAGGAGCTCCTTGTAATATTATAAATTAACATTATTACATATTGATTTATGAATTTATAGTTTTAATGGCCGTAATCATAAAAAGAAACCATTACGTAATATAATAATTTAATTTAATTATATGAAATATTTAGTATGCTGGATAATTTATGCATAATTTATTTATTTGAGAAATTTCAAGTTATATTGTTTTGATGAAACTTCTAAATGATTAAAAAAACAGATGGTTTTGAAGTATTTAGATTCCTGATGGAAGTATTAATTAAATTTGCTTTTATTAATTAAAAAAACATTTTTTTTTGTTTATTGTTGTTTTATTTATTATTGTTTAATTGTTTAAACTTATTTTTTAGAAATTAAAAGTTAATAAAAATGTATACAAATAAGATTGCTATTAAGTGAAAGTTTTAAGACTTTTTGATTCTGCTCAGGAGAAATTTGAAGATACCATAGTTGGTAGAATTGGAGTTGCTAATCATAGAGCTTGATCCCCAGAGTTTGCCACTCTATAACTGAACAGGAAGTTAAAATAATTAAATGGTTTTATTGCTTCAGAAGTTTATAAAAAGTCTGAACAACAGACACAATGAAACTGGAGCAATGAATTATGGGCCTTGAGCTATACAGTCCACCATTCTACCACAACACTAAACCATATGTGGCATTGCCACTTTCATCATCACATCTTTACTCATTTGATAAATGAACATGAATAAGTTATTCACTAATGTGAATCAGTCCCCATGATGAGATTACTGTTTTTATTTCTGAGGCAAACAATAATCAGTTCAAGTTTTAGTTATCAACCTTAATATTTGTGTTTGTATTGTTCTAAAGCTGATCCAGAGACCAAAAAGTAAAAGCAGTCCACAATTTGTTTTTATTGATCAAAAAAAAAAAAAAATCTGTTAAATTTTAATGACCATCAAAAAAATAAAAATTTCATTTGTAAAATAAAAAATAAAACAATGAGAAATTTTTGTACAGCATTATCAACCATTGTGGTTTTTACAATGTAAATTTTTTAACTTTATTTATATATTTTTACTTTTTGCCAGTATTGTTGTCTTTGAATTCAGAGCTGTTGATTATTATGCTTATACTTAAAGCCAGGTGTGGTTAAAAGCAAAAAAAATCCATATTTCTTTTCCAATATCCATTGCATCTTACAGGTGCCATCAATTGGGCTTTTACAGATAGAATTAAGATATGCATGTGTGTGACATGCTCATTATCATTTTGTATTAAACTTGAAACAGACAAAAATAAATTATAGCCATTATATTCTGTAGTCATTAGCCAAAGTAATATCTAATGGCTTAAAGCAAAGAATGTTAAGATAGACTAGGTTATGGACTTAGTGTTTTATTCATTGATGACTTTTTATTAGTCTACTTGCAAATATAATTTACTTTGAAAAGATGAAAGATTGCATAATAGGAAATTAAACTGTCTAATATTAAATATTATAAGAGTAGACTTTGTGAAGTTAGAATGAAATGTGAAGAGATAATTGACTTGAAAGATAATTATGTTTTAATATAATGATGCCAACTTTGAGAACACAAATGTAATCATCATTGTCAATCATTATCAATCCACTGCAAGATGAAGGTCTCTCCAAGTTCAATCCATCTCCGATCTTTAGCTTCTCTTCTCCACATCATCCCTGCACACTTTCTTATTTCATCCATCCATCTCACGTTGTCTCTTTCTGGGCCTTTTACAGTCTCTTGGAATACAGTTTAAGATTTCAATTGTCCATCTATTATCATCTCTTCTAGCAATATTTTTAGTAAGGTCAGTAGCACCTGTTTGTTCTCTTATCCATATGTTGTGTTTTCGATCTCTTCTTGTTACTCCCAACATGCATCTCTCCATACTTTTTTGAGTGGTCTGAAGTCTCTATCTTGCTCTTCTATTAAGTGTCCAAATCTCAGATCCATAAGTAAGAATTGGTAAAACACATTTATTAAAAACCTTTCCTTTCTAACACATAGGCATATTTCCTTTTAGTATCAAGTTATTTCTACCAAAATCACTCCAACCAAGTTTAATTCTATGATTAATTTCATTCATTATGTTTCCATCAGTATTAATAATCTGACCAATGTATTTGTAATTGTTAATTTCTTCTAACTCATCATAATTCAGCTTTATTTTCATATTTTGAGAAAATCCATTAAACATTACTTTCGTCTTTTTAACATTTATCTTTAGTCCTACTTTTCTACTTTCATCTGCTAACTCCTGCAACATTTCCTGCAGCTTTGAAGCATTATTTGCAAAAACAACTACATCATCTGCGAAATCTAAATGACTTAAATACTCTCCATTTACTTTCACTCCTTTAGTTTCCCATTTTAATCCACAAAATACTTCTTGGAGCACTGCTGTAAAGAGTTTTGGAGATATGGAGTCACCTTGTCTTACACCTTTCTCAATATTGATTTTTCCAGAATCATTATGTAATCTAATTGTTGCTGTTGCATTTTTATAAATATTCTTTAAAATATGATAATATCCTGGATCTATACCTTGATGATCCAATGCTTTAATCACTGAAGAAATGTGTATAGAATCGAATGCCTTTTCATAATCTACAAATCCAAAACATAATGGCAACTCATATTTATTTGTCCTTTCTATAACTTCACTCAAAACCTGGATATGATCTACTGTACTAAAACCACTTTTAAATTCCAGCTTGTTCTCTTGGTTGGTGGAAATCCAATATTCTCTGTAGATGAGTTGTAATTATCTTGGTAAAATTTTTGTATTAAACTGATAAAAGTCTGATAGGTCTGTAGTTTCTAATATCTTCTTTATCACCTTTTTTAAATAATAGTATTAATACTGAAACAGTAAGATTCGTATTCGAATCTTAAGTTTCACCTTTTTCTGTCGTCTCTCACTGACCGGTTTATCCCGCCCAAATTTAAACTTTTTGATATCGAATTGTGTGTGTAACAATATTAAAAATGTATAAATATATCTAGAATTCAGCATAAACATGCACACATTTTGATCTCAAATTAAAAGCAATAAATAGGGATAAATAATATAATTTAGGTTTTTTTTAGTTATATAATTTTGTATAATTTTAATCATTTATTTTGGATTATAAAGTTCGTATTTATTGCTTTGTTTAAATTTCGTTTAATAATAATTCTAAAAATATCTGATGTAATATTTAATTAAAAGTTAAAATAATCTTATGTTTCCTTTTTGTTTTTGAAATTTAAAAGCATCGGTCAGTGATAGATAATAGATTAATTAAAGAAAAATTCCCCAAAATTAATTAGTAAATGTAAAATGTAAACAATAGAACGGCAGCTTTCTTTAATTAAAAACCAACAAAATGCATTGATTATCCTCAGGACAGATTAAGTAGAACCTAAAAATATCTTAACAAAAATGTGAAAGATCAAGATAAAAAAAGAGGCCATCTTTGACTTGCTGGAGACATTCACTTAAACTTTAGCTTTGCTCTCGATCACTGAGAGTCTCCAAAAATAGTAAAAATAAGTTGTTCCTGCCAAGGTATGAGTGAGTAAAGCACCTATATTATTCTCCATCGGGAGATGGCCCATTGGATGCTGAACTTTCATTGCCCATCATAAATTCACCATGAAGATCTGCTGCCTGAAATGAATGAGAAAGCTGCTGCTGCCATGAAATTAAATGAATATCTAAATACAAAAAAGACTTGCCACTCGTGAACTTTTTGCTGCTAAACTCATGGAATAAGGAAACTTCTTATAAAACAGGTACCAGTCTGTGTTCAAACTCTAGAGTACTCTAATAATATGCTATAGCTCTTCTTCATAATACTTATCTAAATTGTAAAATGTAAAAACTACCATTGGTATAACTAAATTGAATAATTAATGTAATGTGTAAATTTCTCTCTAATCTAGTTTACATCATTCTATCTTGGGTGCGTATTTCTATAATCTACATTTCTATCTATAGTTATTATTTAATTATTGCATGCTCATAAGTATTTCAATTTTCAAAGTTCAAATCTATGATCGCTTAAAACAATGAATGCGTGTCAAATTTTCATTAATATTTACTTTCTTTAGTAACTTAACTTTCATATAAATCGACACGCATTCAGTGCATCATTTATTGTAATGCAGGGTCTACTACTTTGCAAATGGCTGGAATATTAGTTGTGATAACTCCCAGTTTATATATATTTTGTATTTATTAAATTTTAATGAATAATTCTAGAAAATCCCATTTCTTTGAGAATCGCCAGAGTTCTTGAGTAAATGTTGGTAATGTAGGGCCAAGTCAGAAATCTATTTAAATCTCATCGTAACTGTTTAGACAGTATACATGTGTTACGTTTTAGAGACGCGATGACCCATTCCCCCATGAAATTTCCGGATTCTTCAGGGTTGAAATTAACCCCAGTTGTCCTACACAAGCGGGCTTAATGGGTGCTCCCGTAGGATTTGACAATGTCATGCAGCCAGCCGGCAAATTGCGCCACATACCGCTTGTCCCTGGTTACGCTTATGTGACACCTTACTTCATCAGGCCACGGCAGAGACCAGTCCGACATTCTTATAAACCCATTTGCGGCCTTGCAGCTTCGATATACTGCCATTCCATATCGCCTTTCTAAAGCGTACCACATGTTCCTTTACTTCGTTTTATTATTCTATATATATCACTCTGCCTCTGCATTATCTTTATAATTCACTCTCAAATAAATGTTTGCCCTTAGTTATAAATAAATATTTTAATTAAATAAATATATGTCTGCCGCCATTCTTAAATCTTACTTTAGACTCTTGCATTGCAAAGGTATAAATTCCCCAAGGCATGCATTAGAAATACTTACTTGAGAATATTAGGTAGCTAGATTACGCCTTCAAATAAATGTATTCCTTTTGTAAACATTACAGTATCGGAAATACCGCTACTGAAATCCTCAATATAAAATAATGTCTAAATAAATAAATGTATTCTTTAAAATATAATCATGTTGCAAATTCTGCTACTGAAGCTTTGAATCCCTAAATATTATTAGTAAATGATTTTATTAAAATGTATTAATAAATAATTTTAAACTATATGCCTGCAGTTATGTTTCATTTATTTGATACCCATTCTATATAATATTTCCTCGATTATGTAAATATGAATGTTTAATTAATATTAGTTTGATTATTGGCTAACTCGAGAATAAAATAATGAATCTCTTGCATCTCCCTGACCACTGTGCCTAAGGAAATATTTACTAATGTCGCATCAGATGCGTTGTTTCATGGATTGTATTGTGGAACTGATAAACTATGTTTGAACTCAGTACCGCGGGTGGCTTCGCTACTCGATGGTGATGCTGTTCTGTATGGTGGTCAAATTCTGCACTACGTTTACGAGTCACGTTTTCTGACCGTTACATAGTTAAATTTTTTTTTGCGTTTGGCGCCCAACGTGGGGCCTTCGATACAAAAAAACGCATATATACCCTGAGCAAAATATAACACATATAAATTTCTTTTAGCGTTCGTTACTCGAGTTGGCTCATTATTCTATATATATACGATTTTGTTTGATAAAAATAATGGAAAAAAAGTAAATCGAGTGAAATAATGTGGGTCGAGTAAATGAAAGGACAGCAGGCGTAATAACAATTTAAGGAAAGCAGGGATGTGTGTGTAAGTTAAGAAGGAACAAAAATACTCGGATCTAATGAAATATTTGGCTTTATATATATATGTCAAGAAAAAAAAAGTAATCAGTCGTTAAATGAGAACGCAAGTAGCATTGAATTTTTTTTTATTAAAACACCGTTATATATATAGCATAGACAGCAGAAGCTTGTTATATATGTTAATAGTAAACATTTTGTTAAAGTACAAATATATATATCATAGACAGCAGTAGCTTATTACACGCGTTACCAATAGTTCGCTATAATATATATGTTAAATATGTTAAATGCAGAAATATAGAGATAGGGCAATGTAGAGTAGGTGAGGGCAGCGAAAGAGTGTCTTAGGGCCAATATATCAGTGGGGAGTAGTCAAATGCTAGTAGTATAAAATAAATAAATAACATTAAGAAAAATGGACACAGAAAATGATAGAATAGCATCAATGAACTTCAGTCTAAGGTTACTTGAAATATTTAGAGAGAGTAAAGAAGAATGGAGGAAAATACGTGAGGAAGCGAGAAGAAGATATGAAAAACCCAAAACGAGTCAGGAGGAGGAGGAGATACGAGTTAGGGAGCGTCAGAAAATTGATAGGGAAATTTTGATATATCTTGAAATGATCAAGAAACATTATGGAATATCCCCAGATAGTAAAAAGGAAGACGAGATTAAAGATATGGAAAAGGAAAGGGAATTAGAAATACTTGACAAACCTATGATAGTAGATGAGCAAATAGACCTTATTCCAATAGATGAAGGCCCACAAGAACTGTTGAGTGAAAGCAGTAAAAAGGAGACAAGCATGGACGGGGTCAAAAGAATAGAACCAAAACTTACAGAAGAAAACATGAAAACGGACAGTGGATACCAAAGCCACTTAACAAAGATGGTCCACGTTAAAATATTTAGAGTGGAAATAAGGGAAAAACCTCAAACCTACCTAGAGAGCTCACAGAAGTTCTTCAAATTTCATAAGAAAGGGCCAGATGTGCAGATAGCTATAGCTAGTAACCATCTGCAGGGATCTGCCAAAAACTGGTGGAATATGGGGAAGTGGAAATTTAGAACGATCCAGCGTAGCGTGCCGCTAACCATCCAACCATTAATGACAGGCCTTCAAATAAAAGATGGAGATACCATAAAAGGGACATATAATGCCCGTAATCTCAAACCATGTAGGTATTATCCACCTGACCCGGGGTTGTAAAAATACTAGGCTATTAGGACGGATTAAACATATATGAAAATAATAAAATGAACTTGATATAATGAACTTGGTTGAATGGATTGTACTTTAGTCAAATAGGGTTTTAGATAGAAATTTTATTATATATATATTATTGTTTTAATTACTATTACTCTTAAAAAATTTTTTTTATATATTATACTAATCCTATTCTAAGAATTTATATATATACATTCAGTTTAACTAATTATTATGATTTTAACCAGACACGGCCAAATTAGGCCATCTTAATTAAACTATAAATTCTAGATCCGGGTATTTAAATTGTTCGTTGCTTCATGTAATCTCTGCTTTCTATATTTCAATATATCTGTAAAAAAAAATAATAATAATAATAATAATTTTTTTTGTATTTAAATTATGCAATGTAAAATTTTTTTTTCTTTCTTGCCTCCTTTAGTCCTTCCTTAATTGTTCACGGGAAGTACGGGGAAATGAAACAGTAAGATTCGTATTCGAATCTTAAGTTTCACCTTTTTCTGTCGTCTCTCACTGACCGGTCTATCCCGCCCAAATTTAAACTTTTTGATATCGAATTGTGTGTGTAACAATATTAAAAATGTATAAATATATGTAGAATTCAGCATAAACATGCACACATTTCGATCTCCAATTAAAAGCAATAAATAGGGATAAAATAATATAATTTAGGTTTCTTTTAGTTATATAATTTTGTATAATTTTAATCATTTATTTTGGATTATAAAGTTCGTATTTATTGCTTTGTTTAAATTTCGTTTAATAATAATTCTAAAAATATCTGATGTAATATTTAATTAAAAGTTGAAATAATCTTATGTTCCCTTTTTTTTTTGAAATTTAAAAGCATCAGTCAGTGATAGATAATAGATTAATTAAAGAAAAATTCCCCAAAATTAATTAGTAAATGTAAAATGTAAACAATAGAATGGCAGCTTTCTTTAATTAAAAACCAACAAAATGCATTGATTATCCTCAGAGCAGATTAAGTAGAACCTAAAAATATCTTAACAAAAATGTGAAAGATCAAGATAAAAAAGAGGCCATCTTAGACTTGCTGGAGACATTCACTTAAACTTTAGCTTTGCTCTCGATCACTGAGAGTCTCCAAAAATAGTAAAAATAATTTTTTCCTGCCAAGGTATGATCGAGTAAAGCACCTAGATTATTCTCCATCGGGAGATGGCTCATCGGATGCTGAACTTTCATTGCCCGTCATAAATTCACCATGAAGATCTGCTGCCTGAAATGAATGAGAAAGCTGCTGCTGCCATGAAATTAAATGAATATCTAAATACAAGAAAGACTTGCCACTCGTGAACTTTTTGCTGCTAAACTCATGGAATAAGGAAACTTCTTACAAAACAGGTACCTGTCTGTGTTCAAACTCTAGAGTACTCTAATAATATGCTATAGCTCTTCTTCATAATACTTATCTAAATTGTAAAATGTAAAAACTACCATTGGTATAATTAAATTGAATAATTAATGTAATGTGTAAATTTCTCTCTAATCTAGTTTACCTCATTCTATCTTGGGTGCGTATTTCTATAATCTACATTTCTATCTATAGTTATTATTTAATTATTGCATGCTCATAAGTATTTCAATTTTCGAAGTTCAAATCTATGATCGCTTAAAACAATGAATGCGTGTCAAATTTTCATTAATATTTACTTTCTTTAGTAACTTAACTTTCATATAAATTGACACGCATTCAGTGCATCATTTATTGTAATGCAGGGTCTACTACTTTGCAAATGGCTGGAATATTAGTTGTGATAACTCCCAGTTTATATATATTTTGTATTTATTAAATTTAATGAATAATTCTAGAAAATCCCATTTCTTTGAGAGTTGCCAGAGTTCTTGAGTAAATGTTGGTAATGTAGGGCCAAGTCAGAAATCTATTTAAATCTCATCATAACCGTTTAGACAGTATACATGTGTTACGTTTTAGAGATGCGATGACCCATTCCGCCATGAAATTTCCGGATTCTTCAGGGTTGAAATTAACCCCAGTTGCCCTACACAAGCGGGCTTAATGGATGCTCCCATAGGATTTGACAATGTCATGCAGCCAGCTGGAAAATTGTGCCACGTACCGCTTGTCCCTGGTTATGCTTATGTGACACCTTACTTCGTCGGGCTGCGGTAGAGACCAGTCCGACATTCTTATAAACCCATTCGCGGCCTTGCAGCTTCGATATACTGCCATTCCATATCACCTTTCTAAAGCGTACCACGTGTTCCTTTTCTTCGTTTTATTATTCTATATATATCACTCCGCCTCTGCATTATCTTCATAATTCACTCTCAAATAAATGTTTGCCCTTAGTTATAAATAAATATTTTAATTAAATAAATATATGTCCGCCGCCATTCTTAAATCTTACTTTAGACTCTTGCATTGCAAAGGTATAAATTCCCCAAGGCATGCATTAGAAATACTTACTCGAGAATTTTAGGTAACTAGATTATGCCTTCAAATAAATGTATTCCTTTTGTAAACATTACAGTATCGGAAATACCGCTACTGAAATCCTCAATATAAAATAATGTCTAAATAAATAAATGTATTCTTTAAAATATAATCATGTCGCAAATTCCGCTACTGAAGCTTTGAATCCCTAAATATTATTAGTAAATGATTTTATTAAAATGTATTAATAAATAATTTTAAACTATATGCCTGCAGTTACGTTTCATTTATTCGATACCCATTCTATATAATATTTCCTCGATTATGTAAATATGAATGTTTAATTAATATTAGTTTGATTATTGGCTAACTCGAGAATAAAATAATGAATCTCTTGCATCTCCCTGACCACCGTGCCTAAGGAAATATTTACTAATGTCGCATCAGATGCGTTGTTTCATGGATTGTATTGTGGAACCGATAAACTATGTTCGAACTCAGTACCATGGGTGGCTTCGCTACTCGATGGTGCTGCTGTTCTGTATGGTGGTCGAATTCTGCACTATGTTTACGAGTCACGCGTTTTCTGACCGTTACAATACTGCATTCTTCCAATCATCTGGCACATCTTTATCATTTAGACATTTGGTATATAACTTTGCTAAAAAAAATTATATTTCTTCACCTGCTTCTTTTAATATATCAATTATAATTTCATCATTACTTGGAGCCTTTCCTTTCTTCACGTATTTAATTGCATGTCTCTCTTCTTCATTTAAAATTCTGGGCAATTCAGAAGATGTAATAGATATAGGAGATACTTGTTCTTTATTACTATATAATTTTTGATAGAAGTCTTCTACCCATTTCATTATGTCATCTCTTTTTTTTAGTAATAATTCCATCTTTTTTCTTATTGTGTATTGTTTTATTTCTCCTATTTTAAAAAAAAATACTTAATTTAAATTATTAAAAAAATATAAAAATTCTAGTTTCCTCACTCATACCTTAAAATGTACTTGATATATGTAATGAAATATTCAAAATCTTAACCTTCAGATATAAATTTCCTACCAGACAAAATGTTGATAGTTTTATTCTCTTCTACAACTTTCCTTGCTAGTTCACAGTTATATTTTCTTATATCATTTTCAACTCTTTTCTGCACCATTTTACAAAATTCGAGATATTCAATTCTTTTTAATGCATCATTTTTGTATATCTTCATGTTCCTTCTTTTCTTCATAAATTCTCTAGTCTCAGTAGAAATTTTATTGGTCAATTGCTGCTTTTTTCTACCAGCTATCTTTGTTGCAGTTTTTAAAAGTGTATCAGTTATTTTCATATTAATTTCATTCAAATCTGAATCATGTTCAAAATCTACTAATACTTGAAACCGATTTGTAAGTTCTAATTTAAATTCATTAGAATGTTTCTGATGATTAGGAATATCAACTGTAAATATTGTTTTTCTTAATAATTTTTGTCTCTCTAGTTTTGCACTAACACATATCTTACATCTTACTAATCAATGATCACTTTCTGTGTTAAATTTATTAAGAACATTACAATCTTGAAATATGTATTTTCTGTTAGTCAAAATATATTTCAATTCTGCTGTACCTTCATTTGAATGCTTCCATGTCCATTTCCTTTTAACATTTTTCTCAAAAAAAGAATTCATAATATAAAGTTTTTCTTTTTCTTCATACTCCACAAGTCTATGTCCTCTCTCGTTTCTATTACCATAACCAAAATTACCTACAGCACTTCCATCTTTCATTTGTTTACTAATTCTAGCATTAATGTCTCTCATAACAATTTTAAAATGTTGTTTACTCTGATCAAAAGCCTTTTGTACATCCTTATAAAAATCTTCTACTACTTCATCACTATGAGAACTTGTTGGTGCATAAACCTGAGATATCTGCATTTGGTATCTGCTATTAAATTGTATAACTAATCTTGCTGTTCTGTCTGATACGCCATCAATCTCCACAATGCTGTTCTTCCACTTTTTATTTATAATGAATCCTACTCCACTTGTATTTTCAATATTTGTGTCTTTATAATAAGAGTACATGTCCACTTTTTAAATCAATTGTCTCTTCACCTATTCTTCTAACTTCACAAAGTCCAATAATGTCCCGTTTAATATAAGACAGTTCTTTTTCTAATTCTTGCAATCTTCCTTCACTTGAAAGTGATCTGCAGTTGTAAGTACCTAAATAAAATGTCATCATCAAATGGCAGCCTGGGTCTGCAATCAGGGGATGCTTGGCACCCTCCATCTTTGGCCACCAACTGCTGCCTTGGTTGGTGACTTTACAGTCTCCTGGGGATACGGGCCATGATTTATTTTTGTCTGTCATGATTGTGTATATCTATTGGAAAAATATTTATCATTTACATATACATTTATTCTGCCTTATCAGGCAACTGAAAAGAAAGACTATAGTGTTTCTTGATCTTAAACTGAGACGTAAAAAGCAAATAAACTCACCATCTGGCTAATGTGTGTTGGTGAGCCACGCATCCATGTTTGTATATATATGAATAATCACATAGTAACAACAGCTGCAATGACAAGAATGTATGGAGTGGACATTAGAAAATTTCCCTGCTCGGTTCCTTTAAGGCCTCCAAGAGGAATCAAAGGGTCTCAATTTAATAGAAAAAACTAAATGCAAATAATTCCAAGTTTTATACCCAATAATCCAAGAAAGTAGATGAAAAAGTAGATCATCTTTATATTGATGTTTAGATTACATTGAACAACATTTTTAAAATATCATGGAAATTTTTAATTCTTGAATTGGAAAACATTTGAAAGTTGAATTATGGTGAGGGTAAAAGATAAAGGGCATAGAATTGTGGACTTTTCCAAAAAAAAAAACCTCTCTGTCTGACTGTACTATCGTTCTTAATTTCCCCTTTTATCACTTTCCAAAATATATACCCATAATGCATCTAAATGAAATAACAGCAGAATATATATTTAATAAATTTTATATTTGAAAGTGGTCATTCATTTATAAGCTGTATGTGATAATACAAATCTAGAAAGACAAAAGCTCTTAAGAAATTAAACATCAAATTATTAATGGAATAAATCTAGAACTATATATTGATAAAGAACAAAGAGACAAAATAGTAATAGTGATTTTTGATAAAGATATTAAAAAAATACAAACAAAGTATCATTCTTTTATCAGTTTTATCCTATATAAAATCATTAAAAATGAATAGAGAAAAAATTAAACTATATTCAATCAAGATATATTAGATTTAAAAGTGGTTATAGTCAGGGCTGGTGAAAAGCAGTAAACAAGGCAAGCAAAGTATGAGGAGCTGAATATAAAAGAGCATTTAATCGGTGCAAAATTAAGAATACATTTTTGTTATGTTACAAATATTAATTAATGTGACTTGATTCATTATTTCTACTTAAATAAGGAAATATAATCATATTAAAATAAACAATCATTTTTTCAAAGACAATTTGTCAATTATAATTTTTTAAAATTCATTTTTCTCTTATAATATTCTCATTTATGTCTTCTTATGCTGGATTTACATAATCCATTTCACATCACATTACTATGTGATGCAAAAATGGAACAGTCATCCTGCTATATATATATCAAAGTACTATATTGTAGTAGTACTCAATAACATTAGAAAAATATTTACAACTTGCAACATGTAAATTCATGTGCATGTACACATAAGTTCATTAGTTGAGATAATACAGGCAATATCTCTTTCACAAAAATTATTACTAATTTTTCTAATTAGTAAATTGAGCAGGTTTGCTAATAATATCAATATTATGAGATGTATTTATAATAAAAGTTAGGATTAATCTGAAAAGCTAGAAGCTAAAAGGTCAAATGGTTATTTTCTGGGTGCTGCAACATCTAATCTCCATAATGTATGAATTACTAACTCTTCCTATAAGTGTAGCCAATGGGGAGAGATCATTTTGGAAGTTCAAAATTATAAAAAAAATTATTTATGTTCAACAATGTAAATGTATTGGTGATAGTAGGGAATGACATATGCAATATTCTAAATGTTGATGATATTGTATCTAGGTTTAGTTTTGTAAAAGCTCAGAAAGTAAATTTATAATTATGCAATAGTAATTTTTTTCCATGTTTTTTTTTAATAAAACATTAAAATTATATGAAATCATGTAGAATTTGTTTTCTTTTTTTGAGAGGAGGGCACCAATAACTGTTAAGCATAAGGGCACTGGCCACCCTTACTCTGGAGTTAATTATAGCACTATAAGTTACACTCAAGTATTAAGAAATGTTATAGAAAGAGCCAGTGAGTATAAATTGCTATTTTACTTTGTAATTTCAGATTTCAAAAAGGCATTTGATTCTGTTAGCATGTCGGCATGAGAATATTATCAAAATTTGAAAATATATTTGTCAAAATGCAACTGTCATGATTAGATTATATGGTAATATTAAAAATATTTATATTAGTATGAATATCTCCCTAAAATGGAATAAAAATGAAGATTTGGCAAATAATGTTGGTTTGAGTTTTTCTAAAAATATTTAGTATTAATAATTAGATGATGGAAATAGTCCAATATATAATTATAATAACTTCATCACAAACTTTCATACAAGGCATAATCAGTAGTAGTGTATATTCCTTGCTATTTACTATAAAATTGAAATGTTTAATCTTATGCTGAGTTTATTTTGTGATTATTGATTTAAAAGTTTAACTTTTAAATAAAATAATTTTACTTATTTGTTGAGAAGTATAATGAAGATTTAAAAGTTAACAATTTTGCCGTTTGTCAAATGACTTTTCTTTCACTCTTTATTAAATTCAATGCATTTATATATATGATTCTTGATTATCATCGATAATAATTTATCATTACTAGTCAATTCTTTAGTACAATTTATTTTAACTCTTTAGTATTTAAAGCTATATTAGAAACTTTTAATGAGTACTTTAGATTATAAATTTGCCATAATACCTTTATTCTGAGACTATAAATGTCAGAATTAATTAAAGCAATATTGACTGTTATTGCTTGATAATAGCATTGAGTTGCCTGGAAATTTTAACCTAAAGAAAGCATAAACACACATACAAACTTATATAAATATAATAGAAACAAGTAGTTTCAGAAAATTAGCCAATGAAATATATACATTATTTATTTTCAATTTTGATAAATAATATTTAAAACAATAGTTAAACTTTCAATTTTTTTTTATATTATTGTATTGCGATTTTTGTTATCAGAGCGTTTTAAATTTATTTAAATTTTTATTTATCTGAAATAAACAAAAAAAATTGTTAGCAGAAAATATTTTATTGATATTTTAGTTTTTAATAAATTGAAATATTTTTGAAAACTTCCTATTATCATTCCAATCACATTTTTCTAGTAAAATAAACAAAATATTTTATATTTATGTTTTTATTGTTGATACTATTATATATATGTATTTCTTTTTATTTTTTAAATATATGTTTATATTTAAGAAAATCCGTGCATAAATAATTATTTTAGTAATTAATACAAATGATTTAAATAGTAATTCATTCTTTGAGACATCGTTTTTTTAATTGTAAAATGTTTAAATGGCATAAGAATAACTATTGTAAATATTTTCTTATCTTTTTAACTATTTATCAATTTATTTATTTCAGAATGAAGGGGTTTTTAAAAATATTTTTAAGTCTAAAAGACAACTTGTTTTTCGTTTCAAACCTATTCGTTTTTAGATTTTAAATTAATCTGTGCTGTATCACTATGATTAAAACAATGACAAATTCTTCATACAGTAGTGCCACCCAGTGCAAGCCATATTAATCAATGGATGCAAAGAAGTATGTGTATAAAATCCATACTACTATGCTATACTGCAGGGATGGCCAACTTTTGTGTTCATAAGATGTACTTTTTATTTTAAAAATGTGTTGCGATCGACTTGTTGTCATAGACGTAGTCTAAGTGGAGGGAGATATGAAATACATTATTTTTATATATCTACCTAGTAAAAAATAATAATTATTTAACGGGTCAAAAAACTCATGCCATGGGGAATTAAAGCAACATGAGTAATTATTAACAATAATTATTAATTCAAATTAGCTACATTAAGTCAAGATTAAAAATATTATTTTCAATAATGATACGACTTAGTGGACTTCACCTATCTAGATTTGAACAAAAAATTAGAACAAAAATAACAAAAAAAACTTGAAAATTTTGATTTAATTTGTTTCACTCTGACAGCTCTTGCCAGATTGCCCTCGCGATCGACTTGTTTGCCACCCCTACTATACTGCATAGAGAATTTGTCACTATTTTAATAGCTTGTGTAAGCATAGGAAATGGTCATTATATGATGTTTAATGGTTTAATCATTTATGATTACAGAACTTATAAATGTCCAATCTCCTGCATTCAAAGATAGAGTTTTAGGCAATTAACATAAAAAATATACCAATAGCCTCTAGATCACCTTTTAACCATCTAATTAAGCTAAAACCCTACACATTCAAATGTTATATATTACTGTTGTTTTTTTAAATTTATATATACTGTATGCGAAGTTATTGGTACATATTTTTAAAATGCATCCAAGAATAACAATAGCTTTATGAAAACTATTGATTATTAATTTGATCTCCTAGTAATCTTTGTGTTTTAGGTTTATACATTTCTTGATCCAAATGAAAAAAAAAAGGAACTAAAAATATCACCTTTTTTAGTAATATCTGGTGTTTTATTTGCGAACTTTTAACTGGAGGATTTTTGCAGATATTTATATTTAGTAATGTAGTATTTTCTCCACAGCTTGTTGTAGTGCAACCTTGTTTTAGTTTCAGTGAGATTTCATTTTTAATATATATATATTGATAGCAAAACAAAATTATAGGTAATACATGTCCATATATCTATTTGGTGCCTACTTATGAGATTTGGACTCTATCCTGGCACAAAGCAGAGACATGATTAATTTGCAATCACTTTTCTGCCTAACCATAAAACAGATTTATCCATATCTCTCCGACCTTTGAGCATTATCACTTAAATTTTTAAAGTGTAGTGGATGTGAATAAAATGGTGGCACCAACAGCAAATGTGGCTGTAAATTATTCCTATTCTGATATATATGATAGTAGTCTAACTTCATTATTAATATTATTTTTTCAACTTTTATAAATATAAAAGTAGTGCATCATTAAATACTTCATTGTAGGATAAAGGCTGTTTTAACACACATGTATTCCATAGAGAAACAATGAAAGAGAATGTATTACTTGTCAATTGCTAGTGGATGTAGAATTGATGTAGCTTAGAATATATAGAGATCTATCATTTAATATTACATTGTTTGTGAAATTAATTACAGAAAATCTTTAAAAAAAATTGGGTATAACTGATAATGATGATTCCCTGGAAACCAGTTCTGTGAGTTTTGTAAGGTCATAGTTAACAATTTAGAATATGACCATTGTTTAACAGTTTATATCTTAATTAAATAATGTGTTAGTAGATGACATTTAAATGTGTCATTCATAAATTAAATAATGTGTTAGTAGATGACATTTAAATGTGTCATTCATAATATCCATGAATATATCATAAGAAATTTAAAGGTATAGAAGCTATAATAATTTGCTATGGAGTATTTGTGAAACAATAGCAAATTATCTATTTGGTAAAAATTATATATTTATAGATAGCCCTTGACATATAATCCTTATATAAAAAATGCTGGTATATATAGAGTACAAGGTAATCAAAACGTGATGCATACATCAACAATTTTGTATTTTGTGATATACTGTATTGTTTATTTTCTCTGTAATCTGATAAATGAAAAATTTGCACCTGAAAAAAAAAAGCACATGTAAATCCCAAAATTTGTGGAACAACCTATTTGCATAAGTTAGGCATAAAAAATATTGCAGAATGAGAATATTTAGATAAATTAAGAACTATCTAAAACTTATTATATAGGCTTAAATATTGAGAGGATGCTAGCATAAAGTATGCTAAGGAGATCCGAAGTTAAATATTATAAAATAGCTCAACTCTTATAGGACTTTGATTTAGAACTAAGTCTTTGTGGATTAGTTTAGATAATTCCATGCTTTATGTGAAATAATGTTTATTCATTTAATTTATTATGTCAATCTGTATGATCCTGTGTAAATGTGTTGTTCAAAAAAGAATTCCTTGCAAGTGTTGTATGTAAACACTGTCTTATTTGATATTTACAAGGAGAGCAGAAATAAAAGTTTCATTTTAGAGACCAATATCTATCTAGTGGCAATTATTGTCTGAAAATAATATTTCTAATCTGAAAGTTTTGTATCAGTTTCATTTAATTATAAATTATATTTTAAATATATCAAATTAATTTCCGTATATATTTAATTATTTCAATTTATATGTTTTATATTCTAATATATAGATTAAAATTTATTTTTGATTATTTTATTTCTTGTAGCAGACTGATGAATAATTTAGCATTTCTGCTATTTTCTTTCTTAGGAAATCATTTAACTATACGTTTTTTCTTTTCTAGTAATTTAACTATATTATTTACATGGCTGAGATATTGTTCTTTTTTAAATATATATATATGTAATAAGGTAGTAATTTGATAGTTTTAAAAAATCGAAGTTAAAGGATAAACATTTAAAGTAGGAATAAATTTATTATTGTTTTAGTTTTCAGTCCTTAAATGTCAAAAGTGGAATATATCAAATAATTGAAGCTTTGAAAATAATATTAGCAGTTTTATCAACGTTAAAGTAAAAATAATTATCATTGAATAACATGATATCTATCTTTATATATATAAAAAGTTTATAGCAAATTTTTATTAAATAATAAAACTTTTAATATCCACATTTTCATGTACAAATAAATCCCTGTCGAATCTGTAATCTTCAATGAAAATGAACCACAATTTTGTGCCTTTGGTAATTAAACAAAATATAAAAGAAACACGTGATATCTTTATATGTATATGGACATTTGCATTAATACCTGCTTATGTTTAAAATAATTTTAAATAATATTGCATTTGAGCAAGAGTTGTTAATGGAGAGTATAATGTCTTGCAGAAGTTTCAGTGGTTGGAAAGCAATTGAGATGTGTAATACCAGCCTCATGATCATCAAACCATAAATTAATTGCATGAGTTATATAAATTGGAGGATTAAAATCTATTAAGAATGCTGGCAATGTATATTGGAAACAATATTTGGACCATAAAATAAATGTACTTTCCCAAAATCGACAAATTTTGTCATAGATAATTCACTTATGCAGAGCGATATCATTCTACCAAGATAAAAATATATTACAGGTCATTTAATCATTTCATTTCTACTGGTATGTTTCATAGTTAGCAAGAGGCCTTCTTTTGGATATCTTTTTATGATTTTCAGATATAAACTGTTTTAGTTGGAACAATTATTAATAATAATTTATCTCACCATATCATATGCTGTTAATATAGTGTTTACATTCTTTAAAAGAGCACCTCATATATAATCTTTTTTTTTTGTGAAGCTTATAGTGGATTGTTTTGATAGAATTTAAAGTGTGTTATGCATAATGTTCTTTGAAGTAGTTTTTTAAAACTGTTTTATGGTTTGGGCTACAATTCTTTGTAAAGTCATAACTTTCCTCAATTACTTTGAGCATGTTCCATTCTCCTACTTTTATGAAATATAGATCTCATTTTTGATTCTATATTTTTTAGGTGGATAATGATGCTCTAGCTAATTAAGCTTTAATATTGATTTTTATTTTGCATTCAGCTAAAATCTTGGTATTTTTTTTTCACATACTTACGAATCTGGTGGAAAATTTGTGTCAGTATTTCTTATTATTTCTATATGATTTTAAGGTTGTATATGAAATAAATGTTATATTGATGTGAATTTTTAGTTTTGCATTACTTCATATCAAATATATACTGTTGTGATAAATGTTACCATTATTTTGTTTAATTCCTATATGTTATATTGAATGCTAACACTAATAGTCCCCTGCTTAATTATAATAACAAAATTAAGTTCATCAAGCACAATTCCAGAATTATCCATCATCTATTTACATAGTTTGATTACTTAAACTGTGATCTCAATGAAATTATAATGATGAAATTGTAATATTATCCTAGCAATAATTGTTCTTGCTTAATCCTCTGGACTGACCATGAAGATAATATTGTCTAGTGCAAATCAGCTTTATTTGCTTTGAATGTAAAAAAATGTTTCTATGCATTCTAATATGACTTCTATCTAAAGGAAATGATCTGCTTTAACCTTATTACTTTTTTTTAAATATTTGCTCTCTCCTAGTATGTTATCTATAATCTAATACAATTTGGAAGTACTTTAAACTCTTTCTGCATATCAGATGATCCACAGTCATAAGAATAATTAAATGTAAAGCATACAGGCAGACTAAGAATTGAACAAAAAATGGATATAACTACTGCTCTTCAGTTTTATAATAACACTTCAATGAAATAACAAATTATGGAAATGACAACAGTTTAAAGCATCAAACAAATCAATTGCATCCCCAAATAAATATACAAATCATTATTATATAATACTCTAAACATCACATGATCACCATTCTTTATGCTTTCACACGTTGATTACACAGAAGCTAAACTCTTCATGCAGTAGTGACACTCAGTGCAAGCTACAGTAATCAATGGAAGCAAGAAGGTTTGTGCATAAAATCCCTATCTAGTGTCTATTCATCCAATATCTCCAAGCTAGAAACTGAGGATATTGGATGAATAAACACTAGATAGGGATTTTATGTGCAAACCTTCTTGCTTCCATTGACTACTCTGGCTTGCATTGAGTGATATTACTGTATAGAGAGTTTAGCCTCTGTGTATATCTCTATTTACATATATTTCTGGCTGACTTTACTACCTTAATTAATTTCTCCTTTTACTTTTTCCATATATGCAAATACTACATAGAGATTATTATTAATTATCTATAATAATTTTATGATCGATTCTTTAATCATATGAGGTAGATTTTTTAAGTGAAAAAAATACATTGTTTAGTTTCTCATATAGAACAATATTATATAAATAAAAATGAAAGTATTATAAAGCCTTGGAAAAGAAAAAAAAATAGTGTTAGAGAATTTACAAAATTATCAACTAAATGCTAACGTATTGAAATATTTTAGTTACTTATCATTATTGAAGATTTTAAACTATAATTTAGATTTTGGTGGTTTTATATCACCTTTTAATGTTCATCATGGATTGTCTAATTTAAAATATATATTTCTGACAGTGTAAGATTAATCTTTTTTGTTTGGAGATTTTTCTTCTCAATGTTCATTTTTTTTCCATAGCTATATATATATAGCTTTGTTGGATTTTATTTTTTACGTATTTAATTCTCTTTATGATATCATTTTTATATTAACATTTTTGCTGAATTTTAATTTGTCACAACTTTTTTTATTGATAGTTAGACTATTGACTCAGGGACACGTTTCATTTCTTAGAAAAGACAAAATAGACATTATAAGATCTTTTTAGGCTCTATATCTACCATTCTAATAGCAATTACATTTCCAGATGGTAGTTGGTTTATTCATCTAAGATTTGCAATTAGCATATAATTTTATATTATGATGAATAATTGAGATTGCTATTAAAATGGTAATTATAACTTATAGCTTTTCATTGCTTATTGAAGTTTATTTCACTGGTTAATTTCTTTTTTCTTGCGATCACTTCTAATTCATGGTAAAATTATATATCCAATGCCTTTAAACACTGAGATTTTTTTTTCTATTACTTCATTGATGACTAATGACTATATTTTATTTTTAATTGTTTAGTGTTCTTGTTTATTTTTTTAAACACTTATTATCTTTCTACATGATAATTTGTGTTCCCTAAAATTGAAAACCATGCTGGATGCTTTCAAAAAATATATAGATTTATTGATCAGACAATGATCAGGCTTGTTTTTCAAGTGGCTTTTAGTTAATGATTCTATTCAACTGCAATTATATTTTCTTTAGCTATCTTTAAATAACACTTGACTTTATAAAATTGAAGTTTAAATATTAACTGCTATTAGTGTGCATTAATTATTTGTTCTTTTATTTGACAATATATTATCCAACTCTTTGTCTATACATTTAATTTTAACAATGCAGTATTTAGTTTGTCAAAAACTGTCTTTGAAATACTTATAAATATATACATGATAAAGTGTTTATTTTGCACCGATGACTCACTAAATGTCTTGAATTTCTTTTCTATGTTGAATTACCATAATAAATTGTATATTTAGTCTTATTGTTTTATAATATTTTAATCACTTCTAATTCAGCTTATTTACTGAAGCCAATTTGGTTTGAATTCTCAAGCCTTTCCAAATAATGTATGGCTTTTGAATTAGTTGTTTAAGTTGTATTATATTTTTTATACAGTCTCATAGATGAATGACTTTTTCATATGTGTAAATAATTTTCATTTTAAAATACTATATTTTATAACTAGGTCTATTATACAAAGACAATAATAACTTTTATTGCCCCATGTGGTTTAGTTCTGTGGTAGGCTGTCAGTCTGGAGTGTGAGGCCCTTGGATCGATTCCAGTGCTGGCTCTTCCAGCTATTGAACTTCTTATAAACTCTGATACAATAATTCCAATGTATTTTTTAAAAACTTTTAATGTGAACATGCGCACACACACTCAATCCTTTACTTTTTTTTTTTTTATTACATGATTTTTGTTATTTCAATCTTCATGCCCTTTTCTCTCTTGGCTCAGGTTGTATAACTTTACAATTCTACATTTGCTTCAATTACTTTTACTCATATAATATAATGTTTTCTTTATACACTACATAAATAGTATATCTTATTATCTTAGTGAAAATTTATTTGTATACATTCATTATTTACCGATGGAATTTTAACTTTTTAAATATCTGAATTTTGTTAGCAGTGACATTTCATTTCTAAAACAGCATTAAAGATGATTAATTTCTGAACTGTTATTTTGACAGTTTTTTTTTTTTTAATGTGATAAAACATCAGTTTAAAAAAAAAGGTTACTTTTTTTTTTTTAATTTAATTTTTTAGAGTATATTGAATATCAGTATTTGTATCTGTGGAGTGTGTTTTCTAATAAAAATATTTCATTAAAAAATGCAATTTCGTAAATATGTGTGTGGATATGTGTAGTAGGGTGGCAGAATTTGGAGCACAAATTCCATGGATTGTGACCCAGATGTGTCACTTCTGGTACTCAGACTTCTTATGAACTCTCAAACAATAAACCGTTTAATTTTTTTGTTTTGAGAGAATGATTGCAATGGTCAAGGAGCCCAGTAGAGGAGGGAAGAAAAGAGAGAAAGTGCACATTATATGCTTCTTCACTTTAAAGTATCTATCAATAAATGACACTGATCAGTTTTAAATTACTTTAATAAAGTTGCTTGAAAGTCTGAGTTCAAATCCCCTATATTTACAATTAAATTCCAGGTATAAGAATGCCTGTATTTCAAATCTTACACATTAAGCCTGAATTCTATCTATCCCTCTTCTATGTATTTAAATGGATAGTGTCCTGCACATGAGGGGTCAGAGTGACTTGAGGTCAACATGGGCATAACAACAATATTGGCATCAGCATGGAATTTGAGCATTCTGTCATCAGATTTTCAATGGTATGGATGGCTGAAGAGTTGGAAGTTAAAGTAGATTGAAGCCTGTCCATTAAAGTATAAAATTTGCAATCTTGATATAAAGTGAGCACTGATTATATATATATGTGTGTGTGGGAGATGATAATCTGGACCAACTGATGAGTGCTGGTTCAGCATGAAATAAGTATATTGGTGATTATTTATCTTTTCTACATGTGTGTGGTCATGTGTATCAGTAGTATGACATAGTGTGGATAGTTGAAGGTGGCTTGAAAGTCTGAATTCAAATCCCCTATATTTAAGACTATAAACAAAAATTAATTTTAAATAATATTTCTTAATAAAGTAATGAAACTATAATAACGAACACAGAACACAGCATCTGGGTTTCTTAGCAGAATTTGTTATTTTAGAATTAAAATTATAAATTTCATTCTTAAGTTTTACAGATTGTAGTAACTTGAGTAAGTATGACATAACTCAAGACAAATAATTCCAACCAATACAATAATGATTATTTATTTAGTTATAAGTATCAATGATATTTATTAGATGATTAAGTTGAGAATTGATAGTTTTTATTCGTTTTTCAATCATATATATATAAATTATGCACATTTTTGTAAAATTACTCTTATTTTAATAAAATAATAAAAATAAATGTTAACCTTAATTTTCATACAAGATTTTTAAACTTCATTCTTTTTCTATAATTTTATGCATTTGTCTTTATGTTTCTGTAGCATTTCACTTGTTTTATTTTATACCTAACTTGTATTAATACATTCTTTCATAAATTTGGAAATATTGAAATAATGCATCATAGGATTTGTTAGCAGAATTAGCTGCTTTAAGATTAACAATAAAAAAACGTTTTACTTTCATAAAAAAATAATAATTATTGTTATAAATTTATAAATTAATGATCAATATAGACTTTTTTAACAAAGCAATTCATCATAGAAAGCATAAAATAATAATCAGATACATGCATACCACATTATGCCATCAATTAAACATGTAAGAAAATAATAAAAATAAACAATTTTTTTTTTCTTTAAAAAAATAATACTATTATAGATGTAGAAAAGTCTTTCATTTTAGAGATCAAATATTAAAGAGTGAAGTATCATAAATAGCAAATTTTTAATACATTAAGAATGAATAAGAGTTTGAAATGTGGCAAGTAATTATCTCAGATAAGCAGAATCATTTACTGTCAATATATCGTTTTTCTCATTATAATGCTTTGTCCTCAGTTTTATTCAATCTATGGTAAATATATATTTTTATGTAAAATTATTTTTATTAAACCAACAAAAATCACATGATCACCAATTTCTATGTAGCAAACTCTCCATACAGCAGTGCCACCCTGTGCAAATTTTAGTAATCAATGGATGCAGGAAGGTTTGTGCATAAAATCCCCATCTAGGGTCTACTCATCCAATATCCCCAATCTAGTTTCTAGCTTGTGGCTTTCGTCTGTGAGGTGCTTTGGATCTGAGAGCATTGCACCTAGATCCAAGGATCTAATGCAAACCTCCAGCAGCCACCTTTTAGCTATTTAGTTAACTATAAGGCTAAGAGCTCAAGATGAAAACATCTTAATGTCTTCAACCCCAGCTCATTTGTTTGTATAGTCATATAGATCTGAATCCAGTTCAGCATCCATACATTTTGGTGTTCTTGGTTTTAAAAAAAACACAATCACTATCATCCCATAGGCAAGAAAAGTATAAAACCAACAAAAGATCACATGATCACCATTTCCTATGCTTATACAAGCTGTTATTAACAGTAGCAAACTCTCCATACAATAGTGGATTCATATCTATGATTATACAAATGAGTGAGCTTTGATTGAAGACATTATGGTGTTTTAATCTTGAGCTCCTAGCTTTCTTCTTTTTTTTTCAAGAAAATTTTATTGTTCAAAGATATGAGATACAAATAACCTATCTGTGAGCAAGAATGCTCTGCATTAATGATTCAAAAATGATCAGGATATATATGTTAACAAGTCAAATTAAATATGAATTTCTGTTGGGAAAATTCAGCCCTGGGTCAACAATACAAAAACACTATTTTGATAGTGTTAATATAGGGATGATTCCACATCAGGGAAAAATGTTTTTAAATTAGCTTATTCTGGTCCTTTCAATGTCTATCAATTCCCATGTGTTCCTGAACATTATTTGAGAAGCTATATAATTGTCTCTTTTTTTAATTGTCTTGATTTTCCTGATATTATTAAGGGATCCATGCAACTAGAATCAAATAGGAGTGTACATCGCGTCAGCCAAACACTAAACAATAAGAATGTAACACTCATTTCCGCAAAATTGCCTGATTTGATGCTTTGAATAATTGTCATCATCAGTGTATTTTTCTTTTTATAGATTGAAAAAATTAAGGTTTTACAGATTTCCAATTTAACATATTTGTCAAAAATGTGATCAATAGTCTCAATAGTCTTTTCCTCCGTTCTACACAAAGCAAATTTGTCATCAATAGATGTATATTCTCTATCCTGTGGGGAGCACATTAAGATTGATTTTTATCAAAAAATCAAAATATTTCAGCTCCAGGCACCACCATTTAAATTTTTTTAAGAAATTAAAGATAGTTATGTTGAGTGTTGAACTTATAGGCACAATTGTTTCATAAATGAGCTCCTAGTTTTGTAGTTAACTAAATACATAAAAGGTGGCTGCTGGAGGGTTGCATTAGATTTTTAGATATAGGTGCAATGCTCTCAGATCCAAAGCTCTTCATTGATGAAAGCCACAAGCTAGACACTAGTCTGGGGATGTTGGATGAGTAGCCACTGGATGGGGATTTTATGCACAAACCTTACTATACGGAGAATTTGCTACTGTTAAATTCTTTTTATATTATATATTACATTTATGCATGTAAAATTCTTTACGTTATCTATTCTAGTTGGAAATAAATTATTACCAATTATTTTATTTTATTAATTGGAAGAAAATAATAAAGCTAAACATTGATATTTTATATAGAAGTTTATTTTATTTAGTCTAGAAAATAATTTTTATTCAATTTATTTTATTAACATTATTACAAATTATAATATTAATATCATACAATAACTTTATTATTGTTATTTTTTTTTTTTGTAATTAATAAAAGTGTGATTTATAAATATAAACCTAAACAGCAATAGTAGTAAATGCTCAATAGAAAAACTTATATTATAATCGTAATAAATCAAGTCAAAAAAAGAATAACAGATAATAAAACATACTTTTTAAATATTAAGGTAAATAAATAAACGATAATAAATGCGAATATTAACAACTTACAGAAATAAATATTTATAATAATAGAGATGAACGCTAAATAATGCAACAAATTGTTACTTTAAAAGTTATAATGTTATTAAATAAGTATAAATCTTATTAGCAGCTGAAATTTGGGAGTTGCTGAACACATAAATGCAAGAAATCATAACGGTACGCTAAAGATCAATATATTTAAGACTTTAAACAAAATGGAAGAAACATTGAAATGTGAAGACTATTTAGCCTTTATATTTTACATGATGAAAATAAAAGAATAATAATTAAAATGATATAATGAACTTGATTGCCAAGAAGACTTAATAAAATATATGAACTTTTCATTGCAAACTTTGATTGATTTGACTGATAAAGACAACAATTAAAATATTTAACAACTTTTAAGAAAAAGAGATTACATTACTTGTTATTAAATATTATGGTTGGAATACTTAATGTTATTATAGAAAGAACGCTATATATTGTAAATCTTTGTATCAAGATATTAATAAAGGTACAGAAACTGGTTTAATTAAATAACTTATAAACCTGAGATGTAGATTGAACTATTTATTTACTTAATGATCGAACATTATCGAAGATTAGACTAATGAAATTTATTCATTTCCATTCGAATTTGTTTTGTGTATTTAGACTTTTATCAAAAATAATAAGATATGATAAAGCTCTTAAAGTCGTAATATCAAGAATAATATATATTTTTATGATGAGTGGCCTGCAGATGCTGCTTAGATAAATCAATGAACTTACGTCCTGTACTTCTAACACGTCTATAACTCATGAATAGCTGGTATTGTGCGATTTTATCTTTGCGACAATAATGATTGAATAAAATTGATGTAGTAATGGCTTTATTTAAACAGTGACAGTTTGATATAGATTTGGTTTCATAAAGAACTAATTGTTAATGACGTTAATGACAGCCAGATCAGAAACAATGAGTAATGAAAACTTAACAATTGAATAAGACCTTGTAGCGTTATTGTGTTACATTACATAGAGATACAATAGCATTTTAAAAGTCATAATGGTGCACTTGAATTTGAAGAAGAATCACAGACGAAAAATCGGCGAAGACGAATCAACGCCATTCGTAAATTGACTCAAAGAACGACTTCTACGTTATACTTCACAGTTAATTATATAAACTCAAACCCCCAGCGTCAATTTGAGACAATATGATAACTTCAAGAATCTCACGATTTTTTAATTCAATTTCGAACATGACCAAAGAATTAATTTTATCAACTCACCAACTAAACGATAACGCAGACAAAAGCATGTATATTGCATATGTAAGAGTCGAGGCCTTAATGATCATGTCGCCGCCATTTCAATGATCTTAGAAGAAGGCAACTTCACAGAAGAAATAATTTAATATAATAATAAAAGAGTTTATCAAGATACTTGAATGAATATAAGATAATATATACAATGTTAAACAACAAAATTTTCGCCAAAAATAATAATAATCATCCAAAAAGAACTGGAAAACTGAAATAAATTTGAAATGAGTAGGCAGCACTAAATAATGACAAATAATGCGTTGCGTTGCGCTTGATCTGTTTAAAAGGAAATAAAACCTTAATGCAAGAAAAGTATAATAATTTTTAGCGAAAATCATTGGGTGAAAAAGAAGGCAGAAGACAAAACAATACGCTCAGAAACAATCTCTTTTCCAGAAGAATGACTTCCAGAAACTTTAAGAATGAGTAATCTTCAACAATAAACTGATTAAATTTTATCAAGAAACACAAACTAAGAACTAATAATAAATTAAATCTGCAACAATACATGGAAGTGGTGGAAGCATACTGTAATTTTTATGTGATGATGAATAGATAAAACATCAGATAATTAGAACAAATATAAACACAAATATTGAATGATGAAATGAAGATAAAAAGTAGAGAAAAAAGAGAGCAGGGAATGTATTTGTTAATATCGTTTAAAACTTTAACTCTCATCGTGACATAAAGAGATCTCTTGATCACGTTATTATTAATAATAAAAGTATAGATTTAACTAGATTTCACACTTTCATCTATCCATATACTATCTTTTACAATGGATACACATGATGTCAGCTACATGTAGAAAAGATAAATAATCACTAATATATGCATTTCATGCTAAAACAGCACTCATCAGTTAATCCAGATATCATCTCCCACATATTTATAATCAGTGCTCAGTTTATATTAAGATAGCAAATCTTCATACTTTAATGGACAGCTACAATTCATCTAACCCAACTTTTCAGCCATCCATAACACTGAAAACTGACGATGAAAAACCAAATTCCATGCTGATGCCAATATTTTTATTGAATTATCAGTATTAATTAAAAAATAGCATCACCACTCCCTTAAAAAATCAAATGATATTCGAATAGCAGTCCTAATCATTTATACTTAAAATGACTATTATTTTTTTTTCTTAGTTCATGATTGTTCCAAAAGGCTTTTAAATTTTGACTCTGCTACCTCTTTTGTAGTATGCTAAAACATCTACATACTCTAAGTGTTGATACATGTTTCTGGAAAAAGTTATTGAAATACACCTGGGCTTCTTTTTACGCTATAGATTAGGTTCCTCAGAAACCATGCGCAAAACAAATTCCGCGCAAAAAACAGATGTAACTTACCTTGAAAAAAGGGGGATAATGGACTGTGATTTTTCAAAAATCACACTAAAAGCAAAGCACCAATGTAAAATTATTTTTAAAATTCGCTAAATAAAAAAAAAAAAATAAAGAAATAAAATCTGACTAATAAAAATTTCAAATTTTGAAAAAAAATTTATACAAGACAAACTTTTTTAACATAATATTAATTTTTATCTTAAAACAATATATTTTTTATGTATAATTTACAGTAATTTACATTTTTTATACCATTTTAATTATTAGAGCATTTTATTATAAACAGGTTAGATTGGCAAACTGATAAAAATCAGATTCTTCTACAAGAGGAAATACAATAGCGCCAACGCCAATTTGTAAGTCTCTCGTTGTGTTAATGGTTTTCTTAAACCAAGCGTGGTAGTAATTAATCTGCGCAACTAAAAATTAAATTTCTTATTTTGTCTTTAATTTTTTAATTTTCAATTTGAATTGTTCCCACTGCTATTACTCACCTTTTAAAAATAAACTTGCGACACTAAATGACTAATAATTGATTAGACTTCTTTTAAAAAGCCAAAATAGATGTGATTTAAAATAAATAACAGCACAATGTTTGAACAATTTACATTATAATATTGTAAAATTAAATGTGTGTATAAAACATAAAATGGGAGAATCATGATTTTAATTTCGTATTGCATAAAATCTTACTATTATAGCACTGAAAATATTGAAATTACTAAGATGAAAGTCGAATTCCACAATGTGCTATTACTTTCAATATGACATTCAAGTGCGCGAAATTGGGGGGGGGGGGAAATAGCGCATTATCAGAGTTCCGACTTTTGGAGAAACATGAATCATGGGACCAAAATCGCAAATAAATCCTGCGTAAAAGAGACCCAGGGTGTATTATAAAATTCTTTTACAAGTTCTATGACTACAACATTTGAAATATATTTACATCTGATTGTTCTCTAATAAATATTATAAAATGTAAATTTTATCCTATCTTGGTAAACGTGCTAAATATATTATTAATTTTTGTTTTTGTGTAGTTGAATTAAAATATTGTTTTCTGAAATTAAAAAGATGTTAAAGTAACTATTTAAGTAGAGAAGATTATTTTAAAAAAAAATTAAAAATATGAGAAAAATGTTTTATCAAATAAATTGATAGCAGAAATTCATAATTTTGTCTAGGGTTTGGGTACAAATCTCTAGAATTAAAATTATACATTTTTATTCTAAAAGATAAATTTCAATTACAAAAAGAAA